>AWOL01S0153277.1:0-29069 GCA_000715115.1 Nicotiana otophora
GAAGCTCTACTATAATACTTGCACCTCTATTGTATACATAATCCGGTGGGAGCTTCATACTTACTCCTTATGAGGCTGGTACTTTTCTAACTGGCTTTATCGTAGAGCCATTATAGAATATGGCTACTATACTATCTCTCTTGTACCTCTAATATTAAGAGCGGTTCTATAGTGTTTTGAATCACAATTTCTATAATTATCAAGGTCTAATAATAAGACTCATGATTCACTTAGATGATGTAACTCTTTCGTTTCCTCTTCTCTCTCAGCCTTTAAGTAGGCTTAATCTATCTTCTGATTTGCGACTCAGGGTATTAGTTATTATTTTCACCTTTCGTGGACGCTATGGAACACCCATAATATAATCTTCTAACAATTCAAGCCTTTGTTTGTGAGGTGGACTCAATTCTTTCTTTTAACTTATACCGGAGTCTCCTATAGCTGTAGGAATGTCAAAATATATGCCGCATGGACAGTACTCCGAAATATTAAGTGTGTTCATTATGTCACTAAATCTGGGTCATTGATCGAATAATTCCTTTCGTGCCTTCTCCACTTTCTTTAAAAGTAAGCAATTGCTTTTCCTGGTCGTTTTGCCACTTGTTGCATGAGTACTTGGCTTATCTTAGTGCCCACACCTATTGGAATTTCTTGCAACTCATATGATCTCGAATATTACTTCTTTTTTTCCCGTTCATTAGCCACGATAGGTGCCACTTTCTTATGGAGTGTATACAATGTTGTAGTGAGACTGTTGTTTTAAAATCATTTCCTTTTTAGGTCTCTATTATTAGCTTGAATCCTTCTTCCTTATTTTCTCAGCTAGTCTTTCGTTGCAATACCTAGGGAAGACCCTCTGACTCTTGTAAAGCTGCGAGCTTTTTACATTGTATACCCCACAAAATTTCTGATGTTCTTACTCGCCTATCATTATCCTTAGTTACTTACCTCAAGGCCCTTATGCTGGTAAGGTTGATTCTGAATTGAAATTTCTATTGTTTCCCTAGAGCCACTCTATTTTATTTCCATAATACTTATACGGTAACTTTTAATACCCCAACTCCTATCTGAATATTTCTCTAGTATTATGATGTTGTATCTGTGAGACTGAATTTCCTACACTGGGTTTCACTATGTTTATCTTGCATAATCTACTGAGACCTCTTATCTAGCCATAACTAAGCTCTTCGTGAATCAACTACTAATTACTCGCCAGTCCATGCTCATATTTATATTCTGCACAACCTCTCTTGGGTTATATCTTTTGTCTTAACTTACCTTTTGCACTGGCTCCTAATGTATCGAGTGTTCATTCGTACTTATTTATCAATAACATCTGGTGGGAACCCTTACTGCCTCTTCCCGGCATCGTGCTTGCATAATGTTCTGGAGTCGTAGCATATCTGTAGGATCTGAATAAATGCAATATCATTCCTTTTGCCATCTACCACATTCTTCCTTTACTATTCCATAGTTACCTGAACCACTTAACTTTGACTTAATACCATATCACACCATCTCCCCCCCTAGGGGAGTATTAACATTTAATGCTATGAAGATTTACTTATAAATATTTTACCTTTTCATCTTCGACGTCTTCTCACGTCTTCACTGACTCTTACTCGCCTTGCGGTAACCCTTCTGTGCCTAGGATAACTGAATTTCTTATGCACGAGGGTGACACCTAGTGTAACTGGCACACTTAGTCCCTTAAGCTTAACTCTGCTCATAGTTCTTTCTTTAGGGAAACGTCTCCCTTAAGCTTAACTCTGCTCATAATGCTTGCTTTAGGGAAGCATCTTCCTGGATGACCTTTAAAGGTTATTCTTCCATTGTCCATTCTATTATTTTTGGAACGTGATCTCTGAAATTCTCACGATGCTGAGTATTATCAAATCCTTCGGTCCCTAAATCATGTTCGAATTATTTTTCTTTTTTACTAGCCCATACTAATTTTTATTACTTCGGAGGTCTAACTTAGCCTTCTAGTAATCATGTTGGAGTCACCAACTCATTTCTCGAAATAAGGATATGAGTTTTTGTCTTATACTCTTTATGGTCTCAAGGCCTGTCACCTCTGGTCTTTTCCTTCACTTAACTATAGACTTTGTCATCTTGACATAATTTGATTTATCGTTATCACTAATCTATCACATCTTACTCATAATAATTCATTTACTGTCTTCTTATTCTCCTACTAATATCTCTGTCTATTACCTGATTCTGAAAACTTCAACAAAACATTCTTTCTCTTTTAGTACCCCTTGCTCCATCTACTAGCTCTTAGGGTCACCTAACATTCTCTCTTGACTAGGGAAGGGAGACATACGAAGGTAAATATTTATCCCTTCTAGGATTCCACTGCCTATCTTCTAAAATTTCTGAACATGCTACTATTCATATATGACTGTTCTATTCTAGATTTCACCATTTGGGTGTCTGACAAGGAGATCTATTACCCTTTTGTACTATCCTTCGGAAATGTTAGCTAATGATAACAATCCATCCACCATTTTGGGTTACTCTAACCCCAGCTGGATCCTGATATACCATCTTTCTCTTAAACTATAAATGTTAGCTCCTATAGAGCATAACTGAAATGGGTGTTGCCAATTGTATATATCTCTGTTACTATGGAAAGTAACTCAGAATGCTTATATTTCTTTGCCTGAGTTGTAAATACTGATAATATTCACTNAATATTAAGAGCGGTTCTATAGTGTTTTGAATCACAATTTCTATAATTATCAAGTTCTAATAATAAGACTCATGATTCACTTAGCTGATGTAACTCTTTCGTTTCCTCTTCTCTCTCAGCCTTTAAGTAGGCTTAATTTATCTTCTGATTTGCGACTCAGGGTATTAGTTATTATTTTCACCTTTCGTGGACGCTATGGAACATCCATAATATAATCTTCTAACAATTCAAGCCTTTGTTTGTGAGGTGGATTCAATTCTTTCTTTTAACTTATACCGGAGTCTCCTATAGCTGTAGGAATGTCAAAATATATGCCGCATGGATAGTACTCCGAAATATTAAGTGTGTTCATTATGTCACTAACTCTGGGTCATTGATCGAATAATTCCTTTCGTGCCTTCTCCACTTTCTTTAAAAGTAAGCAATTGCTTTTCCTGGTCGTTCTGCCACTTGTTGCATGAGTACTTGGCTTATCTTAGTGCCCACACCTATTGGAATTTCTTGCAACTCATATGATCTCGAATATTACTTCTTTTTTTCCCGTTCATTAGCCACGATAGGTGCCACTTTCTTATGGAGTGTATACAATGTTGTAGTGAGACTGTTGTTTTAAAATCATTTCCTTTTTAGGTCTCTATTATTAGCTTGAATCCTTCTTCCTTATTTTCTCAGCTAGTCTTTCGTTGCAATACCTAGGGAAGACCCTCTGACTCTTGTAAAGCTGCGAGCTTTTTACATTGTATACCCCATAAAATTTCTGATGTTCTTACTCGCCTATCATTATCCTTAGTTACTTACCTCAAGGCCCTTATGCTGGTAAGGTTGATTCTGAATTGAAATTTCTATTGTTTCCCTAGAGCCACTCTATTTTATTTCCATAATACTTATACGGTAACTTTTAATACCCCAACTCCTATCTGAATATTTCTCTAGTATTATGATGTTGTATCTGTGAGACTGAATTTCCTACACTGGGTTTCACTATGTTTATCTTGCATAATCTACTGAGACCTCTTATCTAGCCATAACTAAGCTCTTCGTGAATCAACTACTAATTACTCGCCAGTCCATGCTCATATTTATATTCTGCACAACCTCTCTTGGGTTATATCTTTTGTCTTAACTTACCTTTTGCACTGGCTCCTAATGTATCGAGTGTTCATTCGTACTTATTTATCAATAACATCTGGTGGGAACCCTTACTGCCTCTTCCCGGCATCGTGCTTACATAATGTTCTGGAGTCGTAGCATATCTGTAGGATCTGAATAAATGCAATATCATTCCTTTTGCCATCTACCACATTCTTCCTTTACTATTCCATAGTTACCTGAACCACTTAACTTTGACTTAATACCATATCACACCATCTCCCCCCCTAGGGGAGTATTAACATTTAATGCTATGAAGATTTACTTATAAATATTTTACCTTTTCATCTTCGACGTCTTCTCACGTCTTCACTGACTCTTACTCGCCTTGGGTAACCCTTCTGTGCCTAGGATAACTGAATTTCTTATGCACGAGGGTGACACCTAGTGTAACTGGCACACTTAGTCCCTTGAGCTTAACTCTGCTCATAGTTCTTTATTTAGGGAAACGTCTCCCTTAAGCTTAACTCTGATCATAGTGCTTGCTTTAGGGAAGCATCTTCCTGGATGACCTTTAAAGGTTATTCTTCCATTGTCCATTCTATTATTTTTGGAACGTGATCTCTGAAATTCTCACGATGCTGAGTATTATCAAATCCTTCGGTCCCTAAATCATGTTCGAATTATTTTTCTTGTTTACTAGCCCATACTAATTTTTATTACTTCGGAGGTCTAACTTAGCCTTCTAGTAATCATGTTGGAGTCACCAACTCATTTCTCGAAATAAGGATATGATTTTTTGTCTTATACTCTTTATGGTCTCAAGGCCTGTCACCTCTGGTCTTTTCCTTCACTTAACTATAGACTTTGTCATCCTGACATAATTTGATTTATCGTTATCACTAATCTATCACATCTTACTCATAATAATTCATTTACTGTCTTCTTATTCTCCTACTAATATCTCTGTCTATTACCTGATTCTGAAAACTTCAACAAAACATTCTTTCTCTTTTAGTACCCCTTGCTCCATCTACTAGCTCTTAGGGTCACCTAACATTCTCTCTTGACTAGGGAAGGGAGCCATACGAAGGTAAATATTTATCCCTTCTAGGATTCCTTTGCCTATCTTCTGAAATTTCTGAACATTCTACTATTCATATATGACTGTTCTATTCTAGATTTCACCATCTGGGTGTCTCACAAGGAGATCTATTACCCTTTTGTACTATCCTTCGGAAATGTTAGCTAATGATAACAATCCATCCACCACTTTGGGTTACTCTAACCCCAGCTGGATCCTGATATACCATCTTTCTCTTAAACTATAAATGTTAGCTCCTATAGAGCATAACTGAAATAGGTGTTGCCAATTGTATATATCTCTGTTACTATGGAAAGTAACTCAGAATGCTTATATTTCTCTGCCTGAGTTGTAAATACTGATAATATTCACTTACTGGGTATCACATACCTTTCTTCACCTTGCTTCTTTTACTTGTTGAAACTTGTATCTACTTTTCGATTCTCTTATTTCTTTTTACCATATCGGTGGATAGATATTCATGCCTTAGGGTTCCTTATCAAGAAGCTTACACGTCTTAGTACACGCATAATCTACTGAAGACTTCACATTTACTCATCATAAGCATGATGCAAAATCGAGTTCTTCTGACTCAACTCTTCCACAGCCACATTCAATCTCTTACCAACCGTCTTTAGGGATGTAGGTATCGTTGTATTATGGGTCAAATAAAATTTTGGAGTTTGAATTCTAAAAACTGAGCTCTACCACACGATCTAGAGTAAGAAGAAAGAGTGACAGTCCTAAATGCCCTATAGCCTCATGCTTATAAGTGTGGTGCACAACACACCCATAAACAAGACTCCACTAGACACAACTTGTAGACTCCCTAGGATAGAACTGCTCCGATACCAAGTTTGTCACGCCCCAACCCTGAAGAGGCATGGNAAAGTTTGTCACGCCCCAATCCTGAAGAGGCATGGTAGGCACCCGGTGCCATATTCGGTCCGGGCGTACCACTCTGTAACTGTGAACTCCGGAGGGGTAACCCTCAACTTAGGTCGATGAGGCCATATTCTTAGTTATCTGAAAATAACGTCTACAACCAACAATACCAAACTAAACATCTACATAGGGCTGGTAAAGCCATAATACAGATATAAATAAATATATAGGACTCGTCTACTAGCCTCTAGGGATAATTAAACTGTATCATGGTCAGGACAGGGCCTCGACCTACCCATCAAACTTGTTTATATAAAATAGAATCCAAGGTATAGACCTGGTAACTCTGAGGAAGCGCAGCTTACCAACCAAGCTGATGTTTGACTTTGTCTACTGGGAAGGTCTATCCAGCTGTCCATCGGGACCAGCATGCATGAAATGCAGTGTCCCTAGTAAAAGGGACATTAGTACGAAATAATGTACCGAGTATGTAAGGCAAAAAAATAACTGAAAGGTGAAACTGAACTGATAATATAATAACTTAATGTACTTGGGAGACAAATATAATTTGAAGATATGCTTACCTGCTGATACTGACTCATCTCTCTCAATATAATAAGTAAAATAGTTGTCCGACCCAATGAGGCTCTATACGTATAACTGCTGTACCGTAGTAGGCTCGTTCATCGGCGCTCAACCATACTAGGCTCTATATCTCGGCCATTCTAGGCTCTGTCATAGGCGCTCGTCCGTAGTAGGCTCGGTATATAACTTACCATCTGATCAGAGGTTACCCAATAAGGGGCCTGCCCACCGATTATAGCTCGATAGTGGTGAAAATAATATAATACTGCCTATATATACATATGGACCCT
Source organism: Nicotiana otophora (assembly GCA_000715115.1). Taxonomy (NCBI): domain Eukaryota; kingdom Viridiplantae; phylum Streptophyta; class Magnoliopsida; order Solanales; family Solanaceae; genus Nicotiana; species Nicotiana otophora. The sequence goes on from AWOL01S0153277.1 coordinate 6,632, forward strand.
CTGCTTTCATTAGTGTAAGAGGAAAATACTTAATTGAATATAAGTTTCGATAAGGGAGAATACTGTAACTTATGAGACTAGGACAAAGTATATAAGTCAGGAATACGAACTTCTCTTTGTGTCTCGTTATCAAACACATGTAGTTATGGTATCATGCCAAAATAAAGAAAAGGTTAAGCCTTAACATACCTCAAGTCGTCAATGCAACTCAACAACAAGCTTACAAAAACTAGCATGCTAACTCTATAACAAAGAAATACATGTACAACTTAGATGGCGCTAGTGTATCACGTATCTCAAACGATAACTCTATTCTAAAATAAAATGGGCAGCATTTCCCTTGATTTTACTGCTCCCTCAAGACTACCATAGGTGAGACATCAACACCATACAACCAGCAACTCAAAAACAACCTAACTAGCATTCGGGACCTTTAATACAACGAAAAACACAAACATACCATAACACACCCAATCAACAAGTTATTAATTAGCCTGAAATTGCAATGACGAGCAACCAGACCACTACCCTACAACATGTGTCATTTCTTCATGCCCTTTATCCTTCCAAACTCCATAAATCAGCTGCACAATAGGCCAACACGAGTGGACTACAAAATAGTCCACTAAAAGTGAAATAAATCAAACTCACGGCTTCCGATCACCGTCCCGTGAGTTCTAACTATTAGGAAAATAATTTATCAACCTTCTTTGATATTTAAAAGCTTAAATACCGAAAGCAGGCATTTTATTAACTATGAAGTACCTTCTAAAACTCAAACTACAAAGAAAAACAGAGGCGATATAGCGATACTTACGTCGTAGGGATTGTTCTAATATTATCGCTTCTTGATTTCGTACTCGGGATGTTAATCTTCTTTGTAACCCTTGTATAGAGCTTAAGGGTAAGTTTTATGGCTGTTCTTTGATCGTGTTCTATGAAAAATGAAGAGAAAGATGATTTAAAACCTATATATATCAACTTTTGAAAAGTCAAAGAGGTGCTAGCTTGGCACCCTAGCGTTGTCCGTTCCTCCGACGCTTATATATTTTTATCCGGATGTCGCATGAACGAACTGTTAAGAGTGTTAGAAACTAAACTCCAAGACCTTCAATTAGGTTTTATACTATGTTCCAAAAAGACCTCATATAACACAAGAAATGTATTGCTAAAATATCTTCAGTAACACACCTACCTATCACCTATGCAGTCTTTGAAGTCTCGCGAAACTGCAAATATCACTCTACTCCGATGCCGTATTGACAAACAGTTTAATGTGTTAGATAAAAGACTCATAAATTTTCAATTTTGTGGGTGTATTACCCCGTAATCTAAGTATAGTTGGAGAAAAGCGCAGTGACATTTGACCTAATTTTCAGCATATTTATGAATGTAACTTGTGATGACCTTTGCAAACCTTTGCTCCACAACTCGCTTAACTTCAAAACCTAAGACACGACTATGATATGACTAAAATAACTCATAGAATAACCTTATTATCATGTTAATCACACTAGTCTCACCCCAAAAATACATGTTATAACATTTCCAACTGGTCGGCTTTTGAGGAGACTTATTTTCTTCAATTCGTTTAGCTTCTAAGCCTTCTAACTCTCTTGGTACTTGTTATTCATGATCTTAAATTTTTGTAACCTCAATGGTAATATGATTAACTTAATTTATGTACTTTCAAAGATGATCTCAGTTCTGAGCTTACATCAATTGGCTTACGAGGTACTCCTATGTACGAAAATATGGGGTGTAACAAGATATCGCATCTTGCACTTCTTGGCCTTTGAGTGAGTTATGCCATTTTGTCTACTTGGCATCGCAAATTTCAGAATATATGCACTTTGTTCCCCATCCGTTGATTCCTCCATATGCTTGAATGGATCAATTCTTGTGTCACCAACTAAACACAATGTTGAAAAGTAGTTAGAATGAGGTCTAATACGCTCCAACTCTAAAATAGCTTCACGTTTAACATCCTCACTTTTGCACAGTTTGTGAACATTGGCATCACTAATAATAACACGGTCTAAGATTGGTATTCTCGCTTTAGCTCCTCAATTTGGCCTAGAAGGTCTTTTTCAGCTTCGCACAACTCATCCCTAAATGGTTGGGCGTTACACGCATCAACCTTTGCACTCAAATATGCATCCAAGTCACAAATAGAGCTGCCAAATTGGCCGATCTCTTGTTTTATATCAGTTCTTCCTTCTATCAGCTGTTCTTCCATATTATAAAGACCATCACGGAGAAACTCATGAAATATTTATCAGTTGAGTTTGTTCCTCTAGCCAAGATTGGCTCACTATGTCTGCTTCTTCAAAATTATCTTCTTGTGGGAACTCACTCTCTTTAGCCGCTTCTTCCGCCTCAGCCTTCATTCTCATGATTGCTGCACTAATTCTTTGTATAGACTTTTGGTTTTCCTCTTGTTGCTTGACTACTTGCCTTATCATGTCCACAATACGAGCAACACATTCCATATCCTCCAATTCATTGCTCCTATCAAACTCATAAACATTATTAGAAACATCATAATAAGAGCTATGAGAAGGATAATAAGAATTAGGACAACCATCCCAGTGGCCACCTTGACCACTACACACATTACAAATATTCTACTCATAAGATTGAGATTCACAATTTTGCCACAAGTGTGGTCCTCCACAATATGGACATGGATCACCATAATAAGAATAACCAATATTCGACCAATTCTCATTCCAAGATGCCATATCAACAAAGATAATAAAATATTAAACAAAGCTAAAATAAAAAACTTGAATAGATAAAACATAAAAGTCTAATCTAGAAAAATAGTCAATTTCAAAGTCCCCGGCAACGACGCCACAAACTTATTGCTTCCAAACGCACAAGCAAATATACATGATCAACAAGTAATATAGGATTGTAAGTGTAGATATCGTACCCACAGGGACTTGTGATCAAATATCAATTAAATTAAACCCAAACAATTAATCTATTCAAGCGATTCCTAAGCTGTAATTATTCAACTAAATCTAATCTAGAGTAGTAAACTAAGAAATTAAAGGGAATAAGTTGGCAATCTTTGAGACGAATTTAATGGGAGAAAATACTCCAGAGCTATGGGTTAGCTAACAATCTTGTTGAGTTTTCACTTAAATTTTCTAATTAATTTATCTGGTTTATTGATTGATAGGGTTAATATCGTTCGTAGCCTTCTCCCGCAGTACTACTCGCCTACTCAAGCTAACCTTAAACCTATATTCCTAAGGATTAACAAGACCGCATTAATAATTCCCGCATAGTAACCAAGCAAGGAGATTAGGTATATCCATATCCTAGCCGCAAATTCATTCCTGATGCTCGAGTTCAAGATCTTGCTCTATTCAATCTTATATGCAATCTAAAATTCCATCTCCAGAGTTCAATCCTAGATTTATAGATAGTATTCAATTGGTGATCAAGCAATCAAATAATTAAGTGCAAGATTGAATAAATAAATTAATATGATAAAATAATAAGAATAATTCAAGCTTTAAACTACAATGTTCATGTAGCACCCAAAACTCTAGAACTAATAAACTTTGAAACTAAAAGAAGAGAAGAGAAGAAAAACTAGTTAGAAGCCTCCTCCAAGTGTGGTGTGTGTTCCTTTATGTGAATTCTCCTTCAAAGTATGTTAGATATATCCTCCAAATTAGGTTTAGACTCACTTTTATATGAGTTTGGGAGGGGGGGGGGGGGGGGGGGGTCTTGGGCCCAAATAACCTTGTCCCGGGCAAAGTTGGAGAAATGCTCGTCACCAGTGCCCAAGGAAGCGGCGTGGGGCGCTGGCCCTGGCAAATTGAGCATTCTGTAAGCGGCACCCCAGGTGGCGTGGGGCGCCGCTGCCTGTGGCGCTGGAATTCAACATTTCCCATTTTCCTCCGTTTTAGCTCTAATCTCGCACATTTCGCCCCATATTTTCTCTGGATGATTCCTACACATAAAAACACCACAAATTAACATAAATCAATACACTTTACATCAAAAACCCACAAAAAACGAGTAAAACATGAGGTGATATACATATTAATATATACTTAAAGCTACATATCAGACAATTTCATGCTACTTTTCTATTTTATTTAGAGGCTCTGTAGACATGTTGTGGCATATGTTTGGGATCGGAAGAAATAAATAAAAAATGTTGTTGTAATTGTTGGATGTTTCCACTTCTAAATGTGAACTTGTAATATTTTCTAACTATCAATGATGCTCCTTTAATTAATGAAATACAATGTTGTATCCTTTATCCTCTTGCTAATGTTTCTCATGTCATTTATTCTCAAATCACGCACGGGCAAGTAGGGTTGTGGGCATCAAGTAGGCTTGCTTGATTGGGATATCTCGGTTGAGCGTCAGTCGCACTCCACAAGGTTGGGGCATGGCAAGCTTGGTATCAGAGCCTAAGGTTTAAAAGGATACTATGATGTCTCGGAGCCGTGTCTAGTAGAGTCCTTATTGGTGGCTTGTCGACCACATCTATAATTCGGAGTCTACTTGGGCATTTAGGAATGTCACTCTTCTTTGGTATTCTAGATCATGCGATAGAGCTGATTATAAGACTGTCAATTTTCAACTCGTGTGTTGTTCTAAATTCTCAGTGCATTGCGCTTAAGAAGAAGGCGAAGAGTGGCCAAAGGGCGAATGCCACCCCAAGAGTGGCAGTTGACACTATACCTGATATTACGGGTGAGCACCCGAAGGGTGAAGACATTTCCTAAACCACAACACCTCCTGATTCTACTACACATGCTGAGAATATACTAATTCCTCCTCCAACTGTCATTCCAATTCCACCTCTAGCCTTAACCTCCAGTTCTAGTGCTTCTGATGGGAACGTTAGGGGAGCCATACAGATGTTGACTCAGATAGTAGCTTCCCAGGTCCAAAGCCTGAATTCCACACCTACTTCCTCTAGCCAACAAGGGGATTCTGCTAGTTCCAGGGTGAACTGATTCCTTCAGTTAGATCCTCTAGTCATCATGGGTACTAAGACCGAGGAGGACCCCCATGTATTTATTGATGAGATGCACAAGACTCTCCATGTTATGAGTGACTAAGATAGAAGCAGTGGAATTGGCCTTTTATCGCCAGAAAGAAGTGGCATATTCCTTGTTTGAATTGTGGGACGAGTCCCGTGAGGAGGGGAGCCCTCCGGCGAAGTGGAATGAGTTTGCGGATGCTTTCATGGATCAGTTATTTCCTCCCGAGACTAGGGAAGCCCATGCCGCCGAGTTGGAGAATTTGAAGCAAGGTAGTATGAGTGTCTGGGACTACCATATGAGATTTGCGGATCTTTCCAAGCATGGTATTTACATGTTATCCACTATGGAGGCTAGGATTAGCAGGTTTGTGTAGGGCCTTAGCCCTTTGGTTATCAACGAGGCCGCTACAGCCGCCTTGAATTCTGACATGAACTATGGGAAGATGGTGGTATTATCTCAAGCCACGAAGACTCAAAAATTGAAGAACAAAATGGAGCGAGATGGTAACAAGAAGTCCCTATCCATGTGCAACTTTGGCGATCCTTTTAGTGGTGGAAAGATGATGTTCAGGGGAGGTTCATCTAGACCATTGTTGATAATCAATTTTTTCCTCATACTTTACAAAGTATTCGATATACTTTCAGAATATTATTTTGTATTATTACCCAATTTATAGAGGTCATATAAGTGATTTTTATAATTTTTAAAGCTTGTAAATTTGATTTTGACAGTTTCCTAAATTATAAAATATTTATTAATTACTCCTTCAAGTTATTTTGAGTGCTTTAATAATCCAGATTAACTATATACACCCATATACATACTCTATAATATTTTACTTCATTTTTACTTCGGTCTTCCATATTATTTGCATTCAAGATTTTTGAAAGCCCCTTCCATATTATCTATATTTAAGATTTCTTGGGTTTGTGTTTTCTTGAAGTTTAGTGGAACTAAAATTTGTACTCTAGATTGTGGGTAACTATTCTGCTTACGAGATTTGTGGGGTTTTACTGAAAGAGAGAAAATCATGCTAGAGTATTTGGTGGTGATCGGAAAGTGAAGGGAAAAAATAGAAAAACAAATACCACTTTCTGTCTACCCTTGCATAATTATTTCATAGCATTATTGGTGGGTTCCTGATTGGGAAGGTATATTAGAAAGGGGTATTGATTTTATTGGTTATCTTCAATTTTATCGACTGGGTTTGTTATTGGTCACAAATTAGTTTCTTGGTGTTCTTGGATTTGGGAGATTTGTTTGATTTGGTTTTCTCCCATTTCGTAGGGTTTCCCTCCATTTCTTCCTTTTCCTTACCGGAATATTCTTCTCGGAAAACCTATTCTCCGCCGTTGACACTACGTTTTGCTTTAATTTCATTTTCTTTTGGCTCCAATTTTTAACCACAAAGCTTTTTCCATTATTTGACTGTACCCCCCATTGTCCTAAATCGATTTTAGTTTTCAAAAGTTTACCTAAAATAGTTTTACGGAAACAAAAGATGATTCAGAGTAGGTTTTCAAACTACAGTAATACGTCTTATCCAGAAAATTATTTGCAAAATCTATTTTTCCCAAAATTGCTATTTGGGTTTTTCTTGGCATACCTCTATTCTTCCTCCCCTTTTCCCCCCTTTGGTTCTCCCCTTCTATTTTTGCGCGTATTCATTACTGGATCAGAGCGTGCGTTGAACGTCAAAATTGGTTGGAGGCAGCAGGATATTGACTAAGGTTACTACGACAACGTGACCTTGACATTTACAATGATTCACCCAGGTTTTGCACTAATCGAGAGTTGGTACCTGTTGTTCTTCGTTTAATATCTATGTCTTCCCTTGTTAGTATCCAATTAGTTTGCATTAGTTTAAGCCTAATTCTTGATTGACTACAATTATTTAGTGCATCCGTCTGGATATTTTGCTTGCTAGTAACTGTTTAGGGATTTATAGACTGTAATTTGATTTCTTAGTAGTTGGTCTGTTAGCCTTCTTTTAGATATCTACTGTTATCACTAGTTTAATTCTTGCTTGTGTGTTTGTCTTATCTGTACGCATTTCTAGTGGCTAGAGTTATAAGTGTTAGACCTTCCTTATTTAGTTTAATCATTAGTCCTTTTAGCGACAACTCTACCGTAATTGTCCGTAAATTATAGAGGCTGGGGTAAGTGATGGTGGAATAAGATCATGTTCTCGGGTGGAGGGGAGGGGGCAAGGGAGTCTCTAGACTGAGAATGGGGTCGTAGAACATAGGAACTTTGACGGGGAAGTCTATAGAGTTAGCGAAGATCCTCCAGAAGAGGAAGATCAACTTAGCTTGTGTCCAGGAGATTTAGATGGGTAGGTTCGAAGGCTCGAGATACTGATGGGTTTAATTTGTGGGTATCATGATGCGAGAGAGGTAAGAATGGGGTATGTATCTTGGTTGATAAGGATCTTAAGGAGCTAGTGGTAGAAGTTAGGAGGTTAAACGACAAGCTGATTTCTATTAAGCCGGTTGTGTGAGGGTCTACTTTAAATCTTACTAGTGCTTACGCCGCCTTAAGTTGGTTTGGACGAGGAGATTAAAAGGCGCTTCTGGGAAGAATTTGATGGGTTAGTAAGTAGCATTACACTCACCGAGAAGTTATTATAACAGGGGACTTTAATGGTCAAACGAGGGCGATATCTGGGGGGTATGACGACGTGCATGGGGGCTTGGGCTTTGGATTTAGGAACAAAGGAGGTACTTCATTGTTGGACTGTGCTAAAGCCTTTGATTTAGAGATTGCCAACTCGTGTTTTCCAAAAAGGGAGGAGCACTTGGTTACATTCTGGAGTTCGTTGGCCAAGACTCAAATTGATTATCTACTCCTCCGGAAGTGCGATAGGAGTCTGTGCATGGATTGCAAGGTTATACCAAGCAAGAATCTCATGACTCAGCATAGATTATTGGTGATTGACTTAGAGATCTTGAGGAAGAGGAGGAAAAGGCCCGTTTATGGTTAACCCAGGATCAGATGGGGAGCTTTGACTAGTGCAAAGTGCAGGAGTTGGGGGGGGTGGAGTTGTTGGCTATGGGATCATGGAGGAGCAGTGGGGACGCGAGCAATATGTCGACCACGACAACTGAATGTATTAGAGAAGCTGCGAGAGAAGTGTTAGGGTTCTCGAAGTGTTTCTCTGGCAGCCACAAAGGTGACTGGTGGTAGAGTGAGGAGGTACAAGAGAAAGTGGAAGCCAAGCAAGCGGCGTACTTAACGCTTATAGAGAGCATGGATGAGGAGGCGAAGAGGATGAACATGGAGGGGTATATGAGGGCTAAGAAGGAGGCAAAGGTAGCGATTACTGCAGCTAAGACTACGAAATTTGGGTGTTTGTATGAAGAGCTTAGGGCCAAAGGCAGAGAAAAGAAGTTATATAGGCTAGCCAAGGTAAGTGAGAGGAAGGACCATGACCTGGATCAAGTTAAGTGTATCAAAGATGAGGAAGGTAGAGTTTTGATGGAAGAGGCTCAGATTAGACGAAGATGGCAGACATATTTCCATAAACTCCTGAACGAAGAGGGTGATAGAGACATTGTGCTGGGCGACTTGGAGCACTCCGAGATGTGTAGGGATTGCGGGTATTGTAGGCGTATAAGAGTAGAGGAGGTCGAGAGTTCTATGTGTAAGATGCACAGGGGTAGAGCTACCGAGCCAGATGCAATACCTGTGGAATTTTGGAAGAATGCGGGTAGGGCAGGTTTGGAGTGGCTCACTAGGGTGTTCAACATCATTATTAGGACGAAGAGGATGCCCGATGAATGGAGGTGGAGTACGATGATTCCTCTGTATAAAAACAAGGGCGATATCCAAAGTTGCAATAATTATAGGGGGATTAAGCTGTTAAGCCATACTATGAAAGTTTGGGAGAGGGTGGTTGATGTAAGGGTGACGACCAGTGTGTCCATTTCTGAGAACCAGTTAGGTGTCATGTCGGGTGTTCGACTATGGAAGCCATTCACATTGTGAGGAGATTGGTGGAGTGGTATATGGAGATGAAGAAGGACTTGTACATGGTGTTCATTGACCTAGAGAAAGCATATGACAAAGTCCCGAGAGAAGTGCTCTGGCGATGCTTGGAGTCTAAAGGGGTCCCAGTAGCCTACATTAGGGTGATTAAGTATATGTATGATGAAGCTAAGAATCGGGTTAGGGAATCAAGAGGAGACTCAGAAAACTTTTTGGTTATGAAGGGGTTGCACCAGGGATCAACTCCTAGTCAATTCCTATATTCCTTGGCGTTAGACGCATTGACGAGACACAATTAAGGTGAGGTGCCATGGTATATGTTGCTGATGATATAGTTTTAATTGACAAGATGCAGGGTGGTGTTAACGATAGGCTGGAGGTTTGGAGGCAGACCCTAGAATGTAAGGGTTTCAAGTTGAGCAGGACCAAGATGGAATAGTTGGAGTGCAAGTTCAACAATGGTACCCGGGAAGGGGATATGGAGGTGAGGCTTGATACGTCATCCCTAAGAGAGGTAGTTTCGAGTATCTTGGATCTATAATACAAGGTAATGGGGAGATTGATGAAGATGTCACACATCATATCGTAGCAGGATAGATGAAGTGGAGGCTCGCTTCCCATGTCTTGTATGATAAGAATGTGCCGCTGAGACTTAACGGTAAGTTCTACAAGATTGTAGTTAGACCGACTATGTTGTATGGAGCAGAGTGTTGGCCGGTCAAAAACTCTCATACCCATAAGCTAAAAGTAGTTGAGATGAAGATGTTGAGGTAGATGTGTGGACATACCCGGTTAGATAAGATTAGGAATGAGGTTATTCGGGAAAAGGTGGGATTGGTCCCTGTGGAGGATAAGATGTGGGAGGCAAGGTTGAGATGGTTTGGTCATGTTAAGAGGAGAAGTATAAAATCCCCAGTTAGAAGGTGCAAGCGGTTAGCCTCGGTGGGTGGCAGAAGGGGTAGAGTTAGGCCTAAGAAGTCTTGGGGAGAGGTTATTAGGCGGGACATGGCGCAACTGGAGATGACTGAGGACATGGCCCTAGATAGGAGGCTGTGGAGGTCAAATATTAGAGTAGAAGGTTCGTAGGTAGTCAAGCGTTTCTCTTTGGCTTACTCAATTCGCTAGCATTAGTGTTACTATGATATCTTTTATCCATCGATGGCTATCACTACCTAGAGTTTGACAACATTCTTGGATTCAATCATACTTCAACTTGCTGTTATTCCTACTTGTTGGAATCATCTTTTCTTTTTCAATCGTTCTCTAGCCGAGGGTCTATCGGAAACAGCCTCTGCCTTTCTAGGGGTAGGGGTAAGGCTGCGCACATCTTACCCTCTCTAGACCCCACTTGTGGGAAACTACTGAGTTTGTTGTTGTTGTTGTTGATGTTGTTGTTGTTGTTGTTGTATATAATTAAATAAGTATTTTTTACTTATTTATTTACTTTATTTTCAAAAATAGCCGACATTCTACAAATAATTGTGTCTACTATATTATTTATGTCAAAATAGTACTCTATATTTTTATAATTGTGAGTTATTATTTTTAAGTGTTTAATTTCATTAATAACATTTTCTATTATTTATTAGCCATTTTAATAATTTATTTTAATTAATGTTATGTATTTTAAAATCTGGCCCAAGTGAAGGCCAATTTTCGAACCAAAAACACGCCCAAAAAACTTAGCCCATTCCCACAGCTCTACCCTTTTATCCAACCCGGTCTGGACCTGTCCAAACAACCCGCACCATTTTTCTTTTGATCTTGGCCGTTGATCTCAAATGATCAACGACCCATAATAAATCACCCCCTTTCCTTATATCCCCTCATCCCAAACCTAGTCCCATTTCCACCCACACGCTGCCCCCAAATCCTCTCGAACTTTCTCCTCTTCTCTAAGAAAAAAATGCTAGCCGCCCACGTAACAAACATACTCCCACCAGAATGGGTACAAATCCGCCATTAGGCGGTGGAATTGATCCAAACTTGGTTCAAAAGAGACCCATTAGCACTACACACAAACACCAGTTGGTTTAATCTCACAATTACAAACGATCTGCTGTAGAGTTTCAAAAATGGTGACGGGTTTACTGCAGCGTCGGAACATTTGGAATCTTCAAAAAATACTTAGATTAAGTTTGAGCCAGCTCGTCAAATTCAAAGCACTGGAGTTTCCTCTTTAACTCAAACACTAATTCCCAACCAAGTCTTACAGATGGATATCCAATGAGAAATAGATTGTGTAGATTTGGAGAACACCTCTGAGCAACCAAAACAACACTTCATCGAGCCAATTTCCACAACAACCAAGACAACGATCTCTGCAAATACTTCCACCACAGTTGTTCGACAAAATGACTCTACTAGTGTTACTAATCCAATCTTGAGCCAGTTGGATGGAAAAGACCCTCCACAAGTTGATGCATGCCGACAGCTAGTACAATCTCCATCTCAAGATCAGAACAAAGGAGATCGACTAGATATTGTCCCTTCAGCTGTATCGATGAAAGATCATGTTGTTCCTAATAGTGCAACTGACCAAAGATCAATCTAACAGCTTCCTGTCGATAACCAGAAAGATATAAAACCAACTCTTACTGATAAACTTCAACCACTCGCCTCATCGTCAAATTTGGCTCCCTCGTGATTAGATATTCCAGCTACTAATACGTTTACTAAGGGAACCAATGTTCAAACACAGCCCCAAGTCACTCAGATGCCAAAACCTTCAACCTTTCCTAAAATATCCACTAACTATGATAAAATGCCCGCTAGTCAGCAACAAAAAAGGCCTCAACACTGCAACAAAACACCACAAAGCCTAACTTACCACCAACATATACCATCCATCAAGCCAAAGATCACAACCAAACCACCTATGCTCCAACTGCACTCATAAACCCAAAGGTCTCAAATAATTTTGATAAACCAAAATACACATANGCGTTTCTCTTTGGCTTACTCAATTCGCTAGCATTAGTGTTACTATGATATCTTTTATCCATCGATGGCTATCACTACCTAGAGTTTGACTACATTCTTGGATTCAATCATACTTCAACTTGCTGTTATTCCTACTTGTTGGAATCACCTTTTCTTTTTCAATCGTTCTCTAGCCGAGGGTCTATCAGAAACAACCTCTCTGCCCTTCTAGGGGTAGGGGTAAGGTTGCACACATCTTACCCTCTCTAGACCCCACTTGTGGAAAACTACTGAGTTTGTTGTTGTTGTTGATGATGTTTTTGTTGTTGTTGTATATAATTAAATAAGTATTTTTTACTTATTTATTTACTTTATTTTCAATAATAGCCGACATTCTACAAATAATTGTGTCTACTATATTATTTATGTCAAAATAGTATTCTATATTTTTATAATTGTGAGTTATTATTTTTAAGTGTTTAATTTCATTAATAACATTTGCTATTATTTATTAGCCATTTTAATAATTTATTTTAATTAATGTTATGTATTTTAAAATCTGGCCCAAGTGAAGGCCAAATTTCGAACCAAAAACACGCCCACAAAACTTAGCCCATTCCCACAGCTCTACCCTTTTATCTAACCCGGTCTGGACCTGTCCAAACAACCCGCACCATTTTCCTTTTAATCTTGGCCGTTGATCTCAAATGATCAACGACCCATAATAAATCACCCTCTTTCCTTATATCCCCTCATCCCAAACCTAGTCCCATTTCCACCCATACGCTGCCCCCAAATCCTCTCGAACTTTCTCCTCTTCTCTGAGAAAAATATGCTAGCCGCCCACGTAACAAACATACTCCCACAAGAATGGGTACAAATCCGCCATTAGGCGGTGGAAGTGATCCAAACTTGGCTCAAAAGAGACCCATTAGCACTACACACAAACACCAGTTGGTTTAATCTCACAATTACAAACGATCTGCTGTAGATTTTCAAAAAAGGTGACGGGTTTACTGTAGCGTCGGAACATTTGGAATCTTTAAAAAATACTTAGATTAAGTTTGAGCCAGCTCGTCAAATTCAAAGCACTGGAGTTTCCTCTTTAACTCAAACACTAATTCCCAACCAAGTCTTACAGATGGATATCCAATGAGAAATAGATTGTGTAGATTTGGAGAACACCTCTGAGCAACCAAAACAACACTTCATCGAGCCAATTTCCACAACAACCAAGACAACGATCTCTGCAAATACTTCCACCACAGTTGTTCGACAAAATGACTCTACTAGTGTTACTAATCCAATCTTGAGCCAGTTGGATGGAAAAGACCCTCCACAAGTTGATGCATGCCGACAGCTAGTACAATCTCCATCTCAAGATCAGAACAAAGGAGATCGACTAGATATTGTCCCTTCAGCTGTATCGATGAAAGATCATGTTGTTCCTAATAGTGCAACTGACCAAAGATCAATCGAACAGCTTCCTGTCGATAACCAGAAAGATATAAAACCAACTCTTACTGATCAACTTCAACCACTCCCCTCATCGTCAAATTTGGCTCCCTCGGGATTAGATATTCCAGCTACTAATACGTTTACTAAGGGAACCAATGTTCAAACACAGCCCCAAGTCACTCAGATGCCAAAACCTTCAACCTTTCCTAAAATATCCACTAACTATGATAAAATGCCCGCTAGTCAGCAACAAAAAAGGCCTCAACACTGCAACAAAACACCACAAAGCCTAACTTACCACCAACATATACCATCCATCAAGCCAAAGATCACAACCAAACCACCTATGCTCCAACTGCACTCATAAACCCAAAGGTCTCAAATAATTTTGATAAACCAAAATACACATATACCTTTAAACCACCTGCAACCATTAACCAAAATACCCAATTTTAGAACATTAAATAGCTGCTCCAATCAATCCAACAGACACCAATGCCCAATCGAATAAACCTGCTAACTACCCTGCTCCACCACCTCCTACTATCACACAATCCCTAGTTACAAAGTTAATAGCAAGTCAGGATACAGAGATAACCCCAATAAAATTCACATCTCCAAAAATAACAACCAAACAGGGCCAACCAGCTGTTATATTCACCAGGAAGGATTACATGGTCACGCTGGCCAACAAATGCCAATATACAATTATTGAAAATTTTATTAATATAATGCCAAGAATGGAACAAATAAGAAGAAGCTTCATAGCACAAACTAAACTTAGACGAGGTGTTAAAATAGCCTATTTCAATGTTAGAACATTGTACATTGATCTATACAATGAGTATGATCACATCACTGTATGGACAAAAATATTTATGTACATCCAGGGTCAAAGAATGGAATTACAAGCTTGGACATGTACCTTCAATCCGAATGAGGATACACTTATTGTCCTTGTTTGGACAATTATCCCTGAACCGCCATGGTATTTTTACTATAGGCAAATATTATCAGTATTACTATCACTTGTTGGTAAGGTTCTGCATCTAGACCTTGCATCAATGCAAAAATCAAGGGGAAGTGTAGCAAAAGTAAAGATGCAGGTGGATTTAACTCAAGACAGACCACATCATGTTTGGCTTGGTTTTGATAATAATCAGGATGTTAATGGGGATGGCTAGTGACTGGAAGTCGTGTATGAAGATCTACCAACATACTGCACACATTGTAGACACCTGGGACATGAAGAATACTACTGCTCTGTTAGGAAAAGTGAAGAACAAGAAAAGAGGAAATTTGTACCAGAAACAACACACAATACTGAGAACCACACTACAAATAAGACAGAAATAGCAAATGGAACACAACATCAATAGGAGCAGATAATACAGGGGCAGAACAAAGACCAGAATCCCAAGAAAAAAAATGGTGGACCAAAACAAAAGGGAAGAACAACAAGCAAACATTGGTCAAAAGGAAACATCACAACAATCAATAACCATTCCAAGGATTAATGGAAATCTTAAAAACATAAATATTTCAGGGGTATCAACCAAAGAAACAAGCCACAGTAATCAAAACAGCCTACTGAACAAATAGTCGAGGCACAAGTGACCAGGCCAGCACAGAATACAGGTCCAGCTTCCAAACCACACACCCCTCCACCATCTTCTATGAAGATAGAGTCAGCTCCCAATTCCGATCTTGTTAATCCTACGGCTAAAGTTAACAGAGGAAAGGTGAATGACCAGGAGATACCTACATTACTTCATATTTCGCAAAAAAGTTATGATATTGGGGTTAATGATGTTGTTACAAAGGAAAATACAATTGATTGGGTTCAAAGGAGCATTGGTAAGCACAAGGAAACTCTTAATGTCACCCTCAACCACATATGACAGGAAATACCATTGTGTACATCTCTAGACTCACTTAAGTCCATTGGAACCAATAGAGGATGTAACACCCCGAAAAATTTCAAAGTACTTAAGCGCTATCAAGAAAGTTGATGTGCGTTAATTATATTATTTGTTTGTGCAGACGAGGACCATTAATAGGATGGATATCAATTGGATATGATAATAAGTGTACGAGGTATATTACAAGTGATGTGGGGTCTAAGAACAGCCCTAAGTCCAAGTCAAGTTGGAAATTTCATGATAGACTAAAGTTTCATATTGGTACTCAAAAGACCAAACTTTGGATGAGAATATCTATATATATATAAAGAGTTATGTGATGAAAAACCTATAAAATTAAATCCCTTTGAGTCTAGTTTCCAACGCATCAAACCTTTTGTCATTTTTATGTTCCTATAAAATATTATGGGCGTTTACTGAAGACTATCTTGTCAGAAAAATATGCCATGTTTTGGGCGACCAGGAAGGCGTCGGGCGCGAATAAAAATGCCAAAGTCAGAATTAAAATTTTTGAGGCATTTTGAGTGGCACTTGGTGCGGACCAGGACGCCAAAGGCATGAATTTGAAATAAAAGGGATGGGGAGTGAGAAAATAACCTCATTCTTTGAAGACTAAACCTCCCCTCTCATCCTCAATTCATCCAAGAGTTCTCATACTACCTAAGGTGAGTTGTGAAGTGCATTTTTATGAAGATTTCACTTCTCAATCATTACTTACAACAAGGTTTTGATTGGATTCCATAGGATTTCTTCAAAATCTCAAGAACACCCCAAAAGTTGACTTTCAAGATTTGGTCTACAAGAGGCAATCTTTCACCCTTAAACCTACATGCATGGATTGTTAGTGAATAAATGAGCAAGGAATAAGTACTAGCACTTATGAGATGGTGATTAGAAGCCATAATTACTTCAACTAGATTATTGGGTGTTGTAGAGATTTTGGAATGAGTTAATTAGTAAACTTTGATAGATGTGAGTTCATTGATGATTATAATGGTGCTAAGAAGGTAGTTAGTGGACAAAGGATGTTGTAGTATCTCTTGTTGGTGGTAAGGAGGTATGTTTGGGTGAAGAAACACCATTAGTAGAGGTAGTTGAATGTTATGCACTCTAAGTGTTTGATAAAATGCCAAAATGACCAAAAACCTGGAAATGTTTACTAATATTGGTCCAATTGAATTATGTTGATGTAGATTTAAGTTGTAAGAGTAGTGGGTGGTTTTAATATCTCTAAAGAGCTCCATCAAGGTATGCTGGCTAAACTACTCTCTTACAATTAAATTCCATGACGTTCCCATAAGTTTCAAGTATGGTTGTCTCAAGTTCCTTATTCTATGTTCCGAGATGTTCCCAATAAATATGATTGTCCCGAATAAACAAATTGTCGAGAATTATGTATTCAAAATATATTCTGAATGTTCCTATCACATTATGTTATTCTTTGGGATTGTGTTCAAGAATGATATGTGTAATAAAATGCTATGTCTTTGAGTCGTGTTTCAAATGAAGGTTATGATGCCAAATTGTGTGAGAAAATCTCGATATGCTTAAGACTCTTAATTGCTCATATGTGTACCTAAAGTCTTGATTGGATATGTCTTATTGTTGATAATCTATAAAGATGGTTGGAAGTGAAATAACTGAATTGGGGATATAAAGTGTAGCCAACGTGCCAAGAGTGAAAGTTATACTTGTGGCTAATGGTGCCAATAAAATGAGATGATGTGAGAAAGATTATGAAATGAGCTTTGATTCAACTGTTCTAAAATTGACTTTAAAAATAGAATTGTCTAAAAGCTTATGAACTCAAGTGATGCCCATAGGTGGCTGGTTTAAATAATGCTATGCTATGCAAGTAGTTTCGATGTGTTTTGCGTTCTTACATATTCGTGAGTTGAAACTGGGTATTTTCCTTTTTGGGGAAAAGTATTTTAAGAATAAATGATGTGTTACTTGTTTATGATTTTAACTTGTGCTTCGATTGCCAATCATTTTACTCCATTTCTTGAAAAGAAATCCATTGTGTTTAAAGCGTTCATTACTAATGAACCTAAAGTTGTATTTTCTGGAATATTCTATTTGTTGATATTTATGATGATGATCTATGAAAGGGAAGAAATGAAAGTGTGGAATATGAAGTACGGCCATTGTGCCATGAATGAAGAATCATATGTATGGCTAAGAGAGCCAATGAAATAATGATGTTGAAAATTGTTGAAAGTGCCAATGAGGCTATATACGGTATGAAAGGTTATGAGGTAAATGCATTTGTATTGTTGTTTCCTTTGTAAGCAAATCAAAAATATTTTTTGGGAGTATCGATAGTCATCAAGGAAGGGTAGGTTGAAATAACCTAACCCCGAAACTACACGTGCCGGTGTAGGAGTGGATTGTAATTATTCCTCTTATTGGAATGAGATTGATGTAATAAAATTATTCCCCTTAATTGGGATGAGATGATTGATAGAAAAGGATGATGTCGATCCACACAACATTGTGGTGAGATGGCCTAGTCGATCAGGTCGTGATCGGACACCATGTCGAACACATGGTGGTGATTGTGCTGGAAATTGTAATTGAAATTGTGATTTTGGTTGATGTCTTCAAATAAGACAGCCTAGCAGATCGGGTCGTGATCGGACACTGTACTAGATTCACAGTGGTATATTTTCACAGAGATTGTGATTGTGGTTGATGTCTTCAAATAGGATGGCCTAGCCGATCGGGTCGTGATCGGACTCCGTCCTAAAAGTGTGGTGGTATTAGTATTAAGAGTGATTGTGATTGATATCTCTAATGAGATGGCCTAGCCGATCGGGTCGTGATCGGACTATGTACTAAAAGTACGGTGGTATTGGTATTATAAATATTGGTATTGTGAACATTGTTATTATGAACATTGGTATTGTGAATATTGGTATTGTGAATATTGGTATTGTGAACGGTGATGTTGTGAACAGTGGTATATCAGTGCTAATGATCTCCCAACCAAAAATAATATCATCATCATATTTTGGTTATCACTTCATAGTTTTATCTTCATGTTGTGGAAATTATTATGTTTTAACTTGGCATTTGAATATCATTGATTGTTGATTGTTGTTTCTATGGTTTTCCCTTTCTTACACTGGTATTCTATTTTGAAAGAGGACAGTTAGCTTTACATACTAGCACTATTCCATCTGTACTAACTTCTCTTTTGCCAGGGGCGCTGTATCTTAAATGGATGCATATTGGTCATCAGCGAGCAGCTTTGGTCCTCGTTAGCAGTTACTCTCTATTCAGCAGATTTTGGTGAGCCCTACTCTATTCTGGGCCTGATGTCATTTGATTTGTACATTGTGTTTTAAGGTATAGCCGGTGCCTTGTTGCCGGTACTTCCATACTACTTTTCTGTTGTACCTAGATGTTCCGTAGACAGGTTGTGGGTGGTGTATGATATTGGGAATTGAACTTGAAATGTTGCTATTTGGCAAACATGTTTTTAATTATATCTATAAACTTGTCATACTTTGGAAATTATGAACGAAGTTGCTAATGGAATGAAATGCGAGTTGCTAATAAAATATTTTCAGTGTTTGATTAATGTAGTGTATCTTTTCTTTATTCATGGATGAGTTTGGGTAGAAGAAAATATAATAGGCTTACTCGGTCGGGTTCACTCGGTTGAGCGCCGGTCGCGCTCCCAGAGTTTGGGGCGTAAAAAACTTGGTATCAGAGCCTAAGGTTTTAAAGTGTCCTAGGATGTCTCGGAGCCGTATCTAGTAGAGTCTTTCTTATCGGTGTATTGTCGACCATATATATAATAAGGAGGCTACATGGACATTTAGGAATTTTACACTTCTTCGGTACTCCAAATCGTGCGATAGAGCTCAAAATAGGAAGCTAATTTCTTCGTTGTGTCTTATTTTCCATCTGAATAACCCACGGGTTCGAGGCAACGAGGAGGTATTGAAAGAACTTGTTGCTAGGGGAAGTGTCCTTGTTACTGCGCCAACGGATTATGTGGTGAGAGCACCTAAGATATGAAAGAGGATTATTGGAATTAATAAGCCAGAATGTTTGATATAAAAGAAGAGCCACTCGGGTTTATGTTGGATGATTGTTGAAATATGTTATCGTTGTGGAGAGAGGGGAAAAAGAAGAACAAATGCCCTTAGGTTGGGTACACCCATCCCAGTCCACCCGATATGCGGGCAAGAACATTTTGTGTCGTGTTGTGAGTACGCCCAAAAGTGTGTTAAGGGTGGCAGGTTTGGGAAATTCCAATGGCCCACATAACAAACCAGTATAGAGATTGTTACTCCCGCCATGAAGGCTTGGAGGAAGGATATGGGGGATTTTTTTTTTGTGTATGCAAAAGGGTAAATATCATGTCAGTGGGGCGAGTCAGTTTAGTGGACCTCATCCCAGTTGCGTGAAGTGTAGGAGATATCATTCGGGGGTATGTCACTATGGTACCAATGTATGTTATGGATATGGAGTCGAGGGGCATCAATTAAGGTATTACCATGTCAATATAAAATCACCAAGTAAGTCACTCCTTGCTACCTTATTGGGAACACCGCATTATTTTCCTTGTTGTATATGTTCATCCATATTGAAGGGGCCTACAAAAATATGGTCTTAACCAAAACGTTGAATCACAAAACATTGCATGTGCTTACTTTCTGAACAAGACGCATTATTCGTGAAGCAACTCTATCACAAATTCTATTATTTATAACCTCTTGTGGAATTGAGTTATATAATTATGTCCTTGAATTGAGTTATAGCTCTAGGATTAATACTTCCTACTTGCTTACCTAAATTCTCAACAAGAGACTATACTTGATGCATTTCTTACAGAACCTATTGATTCGAATGGATAACATCTGCTCACTTGTGCCTATGCATGCACCATCATAATATTTACCTATGTGGTATCAAATCTAATGTAAAGCAACCTAGTGTTGACATCCTTCTTGATCCATTCTTTTTCTCTCCGGTGTATGTGTCTCCTATGGTTTAAACAGTCACTTTGTTCCTTTGTGTATATTATCATGAATCCTTTTCACCGTCTAGTAACATGAGAGCATATTAATTTGAAGGACAAGTGTCCTCTCACATAGGATCAACTATTGACAAAGGTTAAGCTGTGAGAATGATAATAATCTCAAAAGTGTTCAACTTCTTTTTTATCCCCATGGGCTTGTGACATATATTCCTTGTGCTAGTTACTGTTAAGAGCATAAAGCAACTTCATGTATTTTGAAACCCATATCACATTCAGGGTGCTAGAATATTCTTATTTCAAGTTAAACTAATTTTTCATACACTCCATGAGGCGACTGGTATCACGTACTTGGCTATTTCTCTTTGAGGCCTACTATTGCCAAACAAGGCACATATGAAATGAAACAATTGTTGTTGTCCTTTTCATGAATAGTAGTCTTCCAAGAATAACTAGCGCTAATGTCTTTATCCTTCTGATTATGCCTCCCATATGTCACATGTCAAAGACGAAGTGTCATCACATGATCAAATATATTGGATAGGAAATTTTATTGTCATATTCAAGCTAGCACATCTTAGACTAATTATTGGAGATCGCCAAAAGTTTAGTTTGGGTGTTCGGTGTAGAGATTTAGAGTTGAAGAAAGTGAACGGGTTATTTTCAATATTTTCTCCACGAGGATGCTATATGAATTGTTAATAAAGGTAAAGTATGTGTAGTCACATTAGGCCTTATGAAATCTTGAAGGAAATAGGTCAAACTATGAGTATAATACTTCCTTATTATTGTCCTCCCTGTACCTAGTGTTTGATGTGTCTATGTCTAAGGAGGTAATTGGAAATCCTTTGTATATCATTCCGGTGGAGGTTATTGAAGGTGAAGTTAATGGATAGTTAGCTTATGAGAGGTACCTAATTGTCATCCTTGTTAGATAAGTCCGAAAGTTAGGATTGCCTATGTTAATGTGTTATGGCGAAGTCTGTAAGTCGAGAAGGTCACCTTGATGACCGAAAGTGTTATCGAAAGAAAATATTTTTGCTTGGTTGTATAGGAAGTGGATTGAACATTTCTCATATAGTGGAATTGTTAGAAACCGTATCAAACAATTAGAGATCTAAAGGAAGCTCAAAAGTTACAACTGTAAGTGGAGGCATAAATCACCCACGTGAATGGATCTAAGTAAGATAAATATCTTGTTGGTATTCGAATGGAATAAAAGAGTATTATGGAAGGAGTTGGCAACTAGAGAATCAAGGGTCCTATAAGGAAAAACTAGTCTTAGAAGTAACTTTATATTTATGAGAAAGTATTCGAATGGGAGAAATAGAATTTTAATATGGGCAAGAAATGCTCTTTCACGCGTGACTTGGTATCCACATAATAAAGAGAGAATACAGATATGCATGGTAGTAATATGTATTGAAATATAGGGTAACCCGTGTTGGAATGAGAGAGGTATAGATATACAATTGTTTAAAATTGTAAAGAATTATTTGATGTAATTTGGGTATATGCGCAGCCACGTGGGGCTTAGTTTGTTGTTGTACATTAAGCATATATGTACGGTCGTATGGGGCCTAGACACCATATTATGTAAAGATATTTGGTTGTTGAATTATGTTGAAATTGGTGCTCGTGTGCGGACTTGTTCTGGAAAGGTTGAATTATTTGGATGGTCACAATTACAGGGGATACTCTGCCAAATATTTTAAGAATTTAGAGAGTTAGCCAAATTTTGGGACCTTAAGGAAGTTGA
Organism: Nicotiana otophora; assembly: GCA_000715115.1. Lineage (NCBI taxonomy): Eukaryota > Viridiplantae > Streptophyta > Magnoliopsida > Solanales > Solanaceae > Nicotiana > Nicotiana otophora. The sequence continues at coordinate 28,697 of AWOL01S0153277.1, forward strand.
AATGTTGGAAGAATATATAAGATCTATATGAAGTCAAGAATGATTAAAGATGATGGTTAANTTTGATGTAATTTGGGTATATGCGCAGCCACGTGGGGCTTAGTTTGTTGTTGTACATTAAGCATATATGTGCGGTCGTATGGGGCCTAGACACCATATTATGTAAAGGTATTTGGTTGTTGAATTATGTTGAAATTGGTGCTCTTGTGCGGGCTTGTTCTGGAAAGGTTGAATTATTTGGATGGTCACAATTACACGGGATACTCTGCCAAATATTTTAAGAATTTAGAGAGTTAGCCAAATTTTGGGACCTTAAGGAAGTTGAAATGTTGGAAGAATATATAAGATCTATATGAAGTCAAGAATGATTAAA
>AWOL01S0153278.1:6559-19801 GCA_000715115.1 Nicotiana otophora
TATATATATATATATATATATATATATATATAAAAGGCAGTTTAAACATGTATTTATCTCAAATTGCTTATTGTGATAACTTTAATTTGTACTTTTGATCATTTTGCTAGTAAATCTTTACAAATTTAATAAATTACTAAAATGTTAAAGTAAATCATTATCCACGTGGTAATTTGAAATGTAATGTTGCTCTATATACATTCGAGCTAATATAGTTCTAAAATTAATCTAAGTAACATATTTTCTATAAGCGACCAAAACACACAGTTATATAAACTAATTTAAGGTTAAATTGCTTATTGCTTGAGAAAAATGACTATGGCTTTTGTAGAATGTTGCAAAACAACCATATAGTGGAATTTTAAAATTGAAAAATATTTTGTGGAGTTTGTATTGTTCATGTGAGAAACTATTAGTTCACTTTTGTTTCTCATGTGTGAACAAATTGACACAGAGATGAAGCTTCACTGCTAGATCAATGGAGCAGTGAATTAGGGCACATGCAGAAATGAATATTCTAGAATCTGAGATAGAGAATGAAGAAGAGAAAATATATTTTCTTATATCTCAAAGTGTACAAATGACCTCCTTTTATAGACAAATACAGTTGTATTCTCACGTACACTACATGTGCAATTAACCACTTCTAATAGTAGTAACTAACTCCAACAACTTAACCGACTCTAATAGCAATTAGACAAGCTAAACTAAGTCACTATTATTTCAATACTCCCCCTCAAGCTGGAGCGTGGAATACATCTAGCACTCTAAGCTTGGATAAAAGTAACTGATATTGAACAGTCCCTAGAGCCTTAGTCAGTAGATCTACCAATTGGTGTTTGGTGTTGACATGCTCAGGCACTATTGTGATGACCCAAAAGGTCATCTTATATTTTAAAACTCGAATCTGCACCCTTAAGCCTTAAAAATTTTATTTTTACCCTCCTTGATTTGCGTGCACAGTCCGGGCAGGCTTCCGGAAGATTTTTATGTTGAAAATTGATGAAAATAAGAATTTATGCCCTAAAAGTTGATTTTAGTTGACTTCGGTAAATATTTTTGGTAAACGAGCCCGGATCCATATTTTGACGGTCTTGGTAGGTCCGTATCGAATTATGGGACCTGGACGTATGTCCGGAATTAAATTCGGAGGTCCCTAGCTTGAGTTATGAATTTTTGATAAAACTTAAAAGTCTGAAAATTATTTGTTTTTAAGAATTGATTGATATTTGGCATTATTAGTATCGGGTCCGTATTTTTATTCCGGAGCTCGGTACAGGTTCATTATGATATTTAAGATTTGTCTGTGAAATTTGGTGAGAAACGGAGTTGATTTGACGTGATTCGGACGTCCAGTTGAGAAAATAGAAAATTTTAAAGTGTTCTTGAGAATCTCATTTGATTTGGTACTAAATTCGTAGTTCTAGGTATTATTTTGGTGATTTGACCGCGCGAGCAAGTTTGTATAATATTTTTAGACTTGTCTGCATGTTTGGTTTGGAACCCCGAGGGCTCGGGTGAGTTTCGGATAGGCTACGGAGTGAGATTTGGCTTGAAAAACACTGTTGGGCATCTGATATTATTGCAGGCCTCTGATCTCGCATTTACGAGATCAGGCATCGCAATTTCGTCCTCTGAGAGGTTCGCATTTGCGAGCTTCTCATCGCAAATGCGAAGAGAAGCTGGGCTAATAGTTTTCACATTTGTGAATTTTTGTTCACATTTGCGAAGTGAGTCGGGGAAGGGCAGTGATCGCAAATGCGATCATTTAGTCGTATTTGCGAAGATACAGTGGTCGCAAATGCGACACGTTCCTCGCATTTACGAAGGCAGTGGGACTGTGAAGGGCATCGCAATTGCGAGTGTTCCTTCGCATTTGCGAAGCTCAGGTTGCAATTGCGACACCTGCAACTGAGTAAAAGGGACTTAGACGGGATTTTTCATCGATTTTTCATATTTTCAAAACCCTACACCTTAAGAGGCGATTTTTCAAAGATCAAATCTTCCCCAAATCATAGGTAAGTGATTTCTAACTCTTTTATTTCAATCTTTTATATCTTATAACAAGATTTCAACCTAGAATATAGAACTTTTATGGTGAAATTAGGATTTTTTGGTAGAACTTGGGAATTTTAAAATTTGAGGATTTAGACCTCAATTTGAGGTCGGATTCCAAAACTAATTACATATTCGGGCTAGGGGGTGAATGGGTAAAAGGATTTTGGTCCGAACCTCGGGTTTTGACCAAGCGGGCCCGGGGTCGATATTTCGACTTCTTGGAGGAAAAATTGAAAAATTTTAATTTATGTAATATAATTGATTTCTTAAGCAATATTTGATATTATTGAGTCATTTTTAAATAGATAAGAGTGGTTTGGAGGTGAATTCCAAAGAAAAAGCTGCGATTGAGAATTAAGTGGCCTTCGGAGCAAGGCAAGTGTTGTGTCTAACTTTGGCTTGAGAGAATAGGTATTGTGTGAGTATTTGCTACGTGTTTTGTTGTTGAATACGATGTATAGCTGAGGTGACGAGCATTTATATTTTGTGTTCGAGTCATAACATGCGAGTGAAATTTCATTCTTGCAAATTTGTAGTCTTAAGTCTTGTTATCCATGTTTATTTTGTTGTTGAAATATTGGGAGACTTGTATCCGGTTCCACCAAGGTCGATAAAATTGTGAATATTGATTCGATGTTGAGATATTAAATTGTGAAAGTAATCATTGATGAAATATTGAGTTCTTTGTGATACTTCTCTCTATCCATTGTTATTGATTCTGTGAATTGTGAGGAAGAGTGTAAAGCACGAAGGGTGATGCCGTGCATGATTTATTTATATGGTGAGGAAGAGTGTAAAGCACGAATGGTGATGCCGTGCATGAATTATTTATATTGTGAGGAAGAAAGTAAAAGCACGAAGGATGATGTCGTGCAGTCTTATTTATTGTTTTGGTGAGGTTGAGAGTAAAAGCACGAAGGGGGATACCGTGCAGTTTTTCTTGCTGTCTTAATTGCTCAATTCATTTAAGGATTTTCGGTTTAATTCTGTCTTTTCATTATTCTCACTCTTTATGTTCTATTCCCCCACTGTATGTTCCCCTCCCATTATTTCTGCGTTATTTCTTTATTTACTTTTATTGCCACTAACATGATTATACTGTTCAGGTTATATGTGGGTGTCTTGTCCTAACCTCGTTACTACTTCGCCGAGGTTAGGCTCGACACTTACCAGTACATGAGGTCGGTTGTACTGATGCTGCACTCTGCACTTTTTGTGCAGATTTTGATATCGGCTCGGGTTGATCGAGATTTTGCTATTGGTCCGTTGTCCGGAGACCCAAGGTAGATATGTTGGCGTTCGCAGACCTTGGAGTCCCCGTCTATCTTTTCTATTCTACGGTTTCTTTCATTCATACAGTTGTATTTCTTTCAAACTATTACTTGTAGTAAATTCTAGAATGCTCGTGAATAGTGACTCCAGATCCAGGTGGTAGTAATTAATACGGTTTTTATGATATTCTACATTTATTATATTTTATTGTATTTAATTATTATAAATTACTGAACGGAAATAAGGAATTGGTTAATGATTCTCTAACGCTTGGCTTTCCTAGCAAGTGAAATATTAGGCGTCATCACGGTCCCGTCGATGGGAAATTTTGGGTCGTGACAACTATCAGCCCTTCTTTGATCATGCCTCTTACAAAGTGGCAGTCGATTTTGATATGTTTCGTCCTCTCATGATAGATAGGATTGGAGGCAATCTGTATAGCTGCTTTGCTATCACAGAACAACTTCACAGGTGTGGTTACAGGCACATTTAGTTCTTTCAACAGCCCTGTTATCCAAATTACCTCTGATACTGCAGCTGCCATGCTCCTATATTCTGCCTCTGCTGCGCTTCGACTTACAGTGTGCTGCTTCTTTGACTTCCACGATATGATAGAGTCCCTTAGTTTTACTATGTAGCCAGTCACAGTTCTTCTAGTGTTTGGGCAGGCTGCCCAATCACTGTCACAAAATACAGTCAATTGTGTGCAAGGATTATTCTTCAGCAAAATACCTTGACCAGGTGACCATTTCAAATATCTAACTAGCCTGAGTGTTGCCTTCCAGTGTGAAGCTTTAGGCTGTTGCATGAATTGGCTTAGAACTTGTACAGGAAAACTAATGTCAGGTCTAGTGATGGTTAGGTAGAGCAATTTTCCAATGAGCTTTTGATAAGGAGTGGCATCTGGAAGTGCAGGATCTGTGATGCCCCCCCATATGTGCGTCATAATCCACAGTAGTGAATGTGGCATTTACTTCCAAAGGTGTGTTCATTGGCTTAGCTCCACTCAAGCCAACATCAGAGATCAACTCAAGAGTGTATTTTCTCTGATTGAGCAGTATGCCATCATGTGATCTCAATACCTCAATTCTTAGGAAGTATCTTAGTTCACCTAGGTCCTTGACTTTAAAATTATTGTGCAATATACTCTTTGCTTGGTCGATTAGCCTCTTGTTGTTCCCAGTGATAAATAGATCATCTACATACACTAGGACAATAACCAGTTCTTCACCTTCCTTCTTTGTAAACAAAAAATTATCATATGGACTTTGAATGTACTTGGCTGCTTGTAGAGCATCTATGAGTTTGATATTCCACTGTCTAGAGGCTTGTTTTAAGCCATATAGTGATTTGAACAGCTTACATACTTTATACTCCCCCTGCTTTTGAAACCCCTGAGGTAAATCCATATAGACTTCCTCTAATAGGTCACCTTATAGGAAGGAATTATTTACATCCATCTGATACATAGGCCAATTCCTTGAAGCTACAACACTGATTACTGTTCTGACAGTCACCATTTTAGCAACTGGTGAGAAGGTTTCATGATAATCTAAACCTTCCTATTGAGTGTATCCTTTGGTCACAAATTTGGATGTGTATTTCTCTACTTCTCCAGTTGGCTTGTATTTAATTTTGCACATCCATTTTGATCCAACATCCTGCTTCCCTTTAGGTAGATCTGTTAATTCCCAAGTCTGGTTCTGTTCTAAGGCATTGACTTCCTGCTGCATAGCTTCAATCCATCTCTGATCTTGAGATACTTCCTTAAAGGTCTTGGGCTCTGTGGGTGCTGAGAACATACTTAGATATTCTTGATAACTAGTGGACAAGTGATCATACTCCACATAGTTAGTAATGGAGTATAAGCAATTAGGAGCCTTGTCCTTAGAGGTCACATAGTATTTAAGTCATATTGGTTGCTTGGTAACTTTTTTGCCTCTACCATTTTCTGCAATTGGCTTAGTAGCATTAGGCTTTGTTGGTGCTGATTCAGCTCCTTCTAATGAAGTATCAGGTTCTTCTGCTGTTGGTTCAGATCCTTGCACTGAATTATCAGAATCTGCAGGTTGCATATTATGTTGAGAAGCAGATGCATTGTCTGTTGTATTTGTCTCATGATCATCAGTGGTGTGAGGTTCTGTTGTCTCTTCTACTGTTGTGGCACTATTATTACCATGATGCATTGTAGGAGGGTGATCTGGTGGTGGTGTTATATCATTGATTGGCATGAACAAAACTTCCTCCTCATTTTCAACTTGCATGGCTCTGAAAAGAAGAATCCCTTCTCTGAAGCTTACATCCCTTCTAACAAAGAATGTCTTGGAATCTAGATCAAACAGCCTATATCCCTTTTGAACTTCATAGTACCCCATCAGCATTGTCCTTCTTGCCCTTGGGGACAGTTTATAACCCCTGGGCAGGCTGCTTGCATAGCACAAGCAACCAAATACACTTAGGTGATCCAGTCTAGGTTCCTTACCATAAAGCAACTCATAGGGTATTTTTCCATCTAGTACAGCAGTAGGTAATTTATTTATCAAATAGACTGCAGTCTTCACACACTCTCCCCAGAATTTACCTGGGACTGAACTGTGTATTTTAAGGGCCCTTGCCACCTCTAAGATATGTATATGCTTTCTTTCAACTGTTCCATTTTGTTGAGGTGTATAAACACAAATACTTTGATGAACTATGCCAAAGGAAGATAACAGTTCATTACATTGTGAATTGAAAGATTCTGTGCCATTGTCAGATCTCAGTACCTTTACAGAAATATCAAACTAATTTCTTACCATTGTTAAGAAGTCTTTAAGCACAATTGAAACCTCATATTTGGATTGAATTAGACAGACCCAAGTATATCTACTATAATCATCTACTACAGTTATAAAATATCATTTTCTGTCAAATGTAGCCTTTCTATAAGGTCCCCAGACATCAACATGAATCAACTGGAAAATACTACTAGATTTACTCTTACTAACACAAAAACTTAACCTGATTTACTTTGCTATTGGGCACACTAAGCAGTTCTCCTGTACTGTATTATTGACCTTATTCTTTAAGCTAGGAATATGTTGCATTGCAACTGTTGATGGATGCCCCAGTCTTAGATTCCATAACTCTACTTCATTCACTCCTCCAGCTACTGTTGCTCCTACTGTGGGCTTAAACTCTCTATGTAGAATGTAAAGACCATTACTTTCTCTACCAATCCCCATTACCTTGCCATTGTAAAGTCCCTGAAACACACCGAAGTTAAGAAAAAAGATGACTTTACACAACAGCTCCTTGGTTAACTTTGACACTAAAAGCAGATTAAATTTGAAGTCTGGGACATGTAATACATTTGTGATTTTATGACTCCCTAAAATCACTGTATTGCTTGCACATGCTATGGAAGATCTACTTCATGTTGGCACTTGCACTCTACTGTCTTGTTGTTTTTCTAAGCTTCTTAGTTCATCTAATAGTTCCTTGCATGGTGTAATATGATGAGATGCTCCATAATCAATTATCCAATCACAGGCACAGGTACTAGATAACAATGTAACAATACCTACCATCACATTTGAGGTACTGTCATTTGATGGTGGCTTGTTCAGGAGGCTCATCAGTTGTGAGTATCCTTCCTCAGTGAGGAAATGTCCTTGCAGTTGATTTTTTCAGTTGTTGCATTATTGGCATATGGTATGAATCCTCCACTACGCTGTGCTCTGCCACCCGGCTGGCCTGTGTTTTCACCAAATTGTCCAGTTTTCTTCTTACTTTTAAAATCTGGAGGATATCCTACAATTTTGTAGCAGTTTTCCTTCAAGTGACCCTTATAACCGCAGTGTTCAAATATTAGCCCTGTGCCTTTAGGTTTGAATCCTTGTGTCTTTCCTGCTAACATCGTGAGTGGATCTCTGTGGGTATCTACCACACCAAGTGTTCTTTGGCTTTCTTCCTGAATCACAATCGCATAAGCTTCATTAATAGTAACTACTTGTCTCCTTGAAAGTATGTTACTCCTTACATTCCCATAGCTTTCATTTAAGCCCATAAGGAACTACAACACACGCTGAGATTTCAAATATTCAACTGATGGCCTTGATTCCTCATAATCACAGCAAGAGAGTGGAGCCAAAACATCAAACTCATCCCATAGGTCTTTTATTTTAGTGTAATAGCTGGTCACTGAATCTGTTCCCTGTCTCATCGTTGCAATCTCAGACCAAAGGTGATAGATCCTTGTTAGATTTGATCGATCAAATCTCTCCTGAAAGTTATTCCACACCTTCTTCGCATCTGAGGCATAAACGATCCCTGGTATTAATTCGTTCGAAACTGTACTTCTAATCCAAGCCAATACTATCGTATTATATTTTTCCCATTGCTCAACCAATTCACCTCTATACCTGCTCTTAGTACAGGAATCGTCTACAAATCCAAGCTTACCTTTTCCTCTTAAGGCTAGTTTCATTGCCCTGCTCCACAGGGCATAATTCTATGGCCCTGTGAGCTTAATTAGGATCAAAACTAGCCATGGAGTATCTCCTGCTTGAAGAAATAGCGGGTGATTATGATCAAGCGAGCTTACCTCATTCCCAGCCATGTCTGCAGAAATTGTCTTCTATAATTGGCTCAATTTCGCCGGAGCTTCATGCTGGATCAGATCCTCACGATCGCCGCTCTGATACCATAAAGAAATTGACACAGAGATGAAGCTTCACTACTAGATCATTGGAGCAGTGAATTAGGGCAGATGCAGAGATGAATATTCTAGAATCTGAGATAGAGAATGAAGAAGAGAAAAGATATTTTCTTATATCTCAAAGTGTACAAATGACCTCCTTTTATAGACAAATACAGTTGTATTCTCACATGAACTACATGTGCAATTAACCATTTCTAATAGTAGTAACTAACTCCAACAACTTAACCGAATCTAACAGCAATTAGACAAGCTAAGCTAAGTCACTATTATTTCAATAACGTGCGGTCGCAGATCGACCTCCGCACTGACAAGCTTATACTTTAGAGAGTTGATATTTTTGACATTTCAAGTGTGCGGTCTGCAAGAGGAATGTACGGCCACAATGCTCTTCTGCTATGGCATATAGAAATGTGTTGTCCGCACAAATAAAGTGCGATCCACACAATTTTTGAATATTTAGACATATTTTTGTCCACCTTTCTTGTAAATCACACTCATCCATGTAGCACACTTCAAATCAAATTAGAACACAAATAACACCTAACTACAAAAAAAAGGAAGAGAACATGGGTTGCCTCCCAAGAAGCGCTTGATTTAACATCGTGGCACGACGCAGAAAACCCTCAAGCGAAATGAATGACCGCCACCACGTGGCTATCTCCAACCTTTCCCAAGTAGTGATTCACCCGGTGACAATTGACTCGGAATACTTCATTGTTTTTGTTCTTCAAGCCTAATGCACCAAAAAGTGTCACACCAACAACTTCAAAAGGACCACTCCATTTAGATTTTAGCTTCCCGAGAAATATCCTCAACCTTGAGTTAAACAACAATACAAGATCGCCCACCTTAAACTCTTTGTTTCAAATGTATTTGTCATGAATATATTTCATCTTTTTTTTGTACAAGGACGAACTTGCATAAGCATAGTACCAGAACTCATTCAATTCATTCAAGTGTGTAGCCCTCAGGTTAGCGGCTACATCCCAATCAAGATTATACTTCTTTAGAGCCCACATGGCCTTATGCTCTAGCTCTACCGGAAGATGACAAGATTTCCCTAATACCAACCGGTATGGCGACATTCCGGTAGGTATTTTGGAAGACGTCCGTAAGCCCATAATGCATCATCAAGTTTCTTGGACCAATTCGTCCAATTAGCATTCACCATTTTGGACAAGATACTCTTTATCTTCCAGTTGGAGACTTCCACTTGCCCACTTGCTTGTGGGTGATAGGGGTCGTGACTTTGTGAGTAACACCATACTTGATAAGTAAAGTGTCAAAATCCTTGTTGCAAAAATGTGACCCCTAATCGCTTATAGTTTTACGTAGAGTACCAAACCTTGTGAAAATATTCTTCTTCAAGAAAGACACCATTGGAAAAGCAACAGCCTCAATCCATTTGGAAACATAATCCACCGCGACCAAAATGTAGGTGTTTCCACAAGAACTCACAAAAGGACTCATGAAGTCAATACCCTACAAATAAAAAATATCTATCTCCAAAATGATTGTGAGAGGCATTTTATTTTTCTTTGAGATTCCACCGGTCCATTGACATTCATCACATTTTTTCACTAACTCACTTGCAACCTTGTAAAGAATGGGCCAGCACTTTGGTTGTCGTTCCCGCTCCACCATGATGACCACCATATGGTAAAGAATGACAAGCCCCAAGAATTTTACCTTGTTGTTCTTCCGGTACACATCTTCTAATCACCCCATCTGTACAAATCCGGAAAAGGTATGGTTCATCCCAATAATAATCTTGACAATCCCGTTTGAGCTTCTTCCTTTGTCTTGAAGAGAACTCATTCGGAATGATTCCACACACAAGAAAATTTGCTAAATCCGCAAACCATGGCACCACTTTCATTAAAATTGCCAAGAGTTGCTCATCGGGGAAAGAGTCATTGATTTCAAGGTCATCATGCGGCCTCCCCTCCTCCTCCAAACGAGACAAGTGGTCCGCCACTTGATTTTCGCTACCTTTTCTATCTTGGATATCAATATCAAACTCTTGAAACAAGAGCACCCATCTCATCAACCGAGCTTTGGAGTCCTTTTTGCTCATAAGATAACAAAGTGCCACATGATCCGTGTGGACAATGACTTTTGCACCCATCAAGTACGGGCGGAACTTCTCAATTGCAAACACAATGGCAGGGAGATCTTTCTCCGTAACAGTATAGTTGACTTAGGCATTATTCATGGTATTGCTAGCATAGTAGACCGGATGAAAATGTTTGTTGATCCATTACCCCAAAACTGCCCCAACCGCTGCGTCACTTGCATCACACATGAGTTCAAAAGGCACACTCCAATTTGGAGCGGTGATGATGAGAGTAGTTGTCAACTTGAGCTTCAAAAATTCAAAAGCTCTCATGCAATCATCATTGAAGTTAAACTTAACATTCTTCTCAAGAAGCTTGCTCAACGGATTCACCACCTTGGAGAAATCTTTGATGAAGCGTCGGTAAAAAATCGCGTGGCCTAAGAAACTCCACACACCCTTCACCGAAGTTGGAGGTGAAAGTTTAGAATTTACCTCAATCCTTGCCTTCAACTGCAATTCCATTCCTTGAGATTTTGTGGCCAAGGACAATGCCTTCATCTGCCATGAAATGACACTTCTCCCAATTGAGCACCAAATTTATTTCTTCACATCTAGCCAACACTTTAACTAAATTTGCAAGACAATCATCGAAAAAATCTCCAACCACCGAGAAATCATCCATGAAAACCTCAGGGTAGTACTTTACTATGCCCGTGAAAATAGCCATCATACACCTTTGAAAAGTCGTCGGTGCATTGCACAAACCAAATGGCATCCTCTTGAAAGCGAAAGTACCATTGGGACATGTAAAGATTTTTTTTTCTTGATATTCTGGAGCAATGAGAATTTGGTTTTAGCCCGAGTACCCATCAATAAAGTAGTAGAAAGCACGGTCTGCCAATCTATCGAGCATTTGATCTAAGAAAAGAAGTGACTTTATTGAGATTTCGATAGTCCATCTACACCCTCGAACCGGTCACGGTTCTTGTAAGAATCAATTCATTCTTGTCATTGGTGACCATTGCCATGCCTACCTTCTTTGGGACACATTGAACCGGAGAAGTCAACGAACTATTAGAGATGGGGTAGACAACCTCGGTATCCATCCACTTGATAATCTCCTTTTTGACAACTTTTTGCATAGCCTCATTGAGTCACCTTTGATGTTCAATAGATAATTTGGCTCCATTCTCCAATTTGATTTTATGCATGCAAAAGGCGGGGCTTATCCCTCGAAAATCCGCCAAGGTCCACCCAATAGCCTTCTTCCTCTTTTGTAGCACCGCCAATGTAGAATCTACTTTCACGTTAGTCAATCAAGAGGAAAGAATAACTGATAAAGTAGAACAAGGACCAAGAAATTAATAGCGAAGATGTGGAGGCAATGGCTTCAACTCTAAGGTATGAGGCTCTTCAATAGAAGGCTTTGTAGGAGGAGTTGTCCTATTTTCAAGATCCAAGGATAATTTTCAGGGTGCATAGTTGTACGATCCCATTCCTTGCAAAGAGTTCACACATTCCATGAAGCCATCCATCTCGTCATCATTAAAGTTGAACAAGACGGCCTCCAACATATCACCAACATTGATTGTAGCACTTATTTCATAAACAATAACATCGGTCACCAAGTCCACAAAAGAACACATATCATTGCCATTTGGTTGCTGCATGGACTTACACACATGGATTACCATGTTTTCATCACCAACCCGGAAGGTGGGTTCTCCACCTTCAACATCACAAAGAGCCTTCCCCATAGCAAGGAAAGGTCTCCCAAGAATAATCGGCACTTCATAATCAACCTCACAATCTAAAATGACAAAATCTGCCGGAAGAATGAATTTATCAATAAGAACCAAGACGTCTTCAATCACTCCCAAGGGCCTCTTCATGGTATGATCGTCCATTTGCAATCTCATAGAGGTAGGTCTTGGTTGCCCAATTCTCCAAGTCTTGAAAATCGAATAGGGCATCAAATTGATACTTGCCCCAAGATCACAAAGAGTTTTAGCAAACTCGACAGTTCCAAATGTACAAGAAATGGTGAAAGCACCGGGATCATACAACTTAGTAGCCATTGAATGCACAATTGCACTCACTTGATGAGTGACTTTGATGGTCTCAAAATTCATTGACTGCTTCTTTGTTACAAGATCCTTCATAAATTTTGCATAACCGGTCATTTGTTCCAAAACTTCAACTAATATAAATAGTGGAGGGATACCAACATTATCCATTCATCGACCTCGCCCGTGAGGATGACGTCGATAAGCGGAGGGACTAACTGTATGTGCTAAAAAATATCTTTGATATGGATATGCCACGTCGACATTATTATAGCCCTCGTCGACCGCCACGTGCTATCAGTAAGGTCCCTACAAAGATCTGCCTCGAGGCGAAGTAGCCTCAAAGCAATGAAGGGTATGGTCGAAGAGTCAACAAAGATCAAGGTCACGCAGTCACCGTGGATCAAGGTCAAGGTCGAGGTCGAACATCTTAGACAGAGTGATAACAGGTAGTTCTAAGATAAGACATAAAGGAGAATATTCTAGTGGATATTCTTTGCACATGTACTAATAGGGTTTTCTAGGAACATATTTCCTATAAATAGAAAGAGACACAATGATATGGGACATGAGATATTCATTTGTAAAGAGCACATTGACTTTGTAAGAGAGAATTTGGTATGACCGCATATATACAAAAAACAATCTTTTTACCAAGATTCTTTTCTAGCATTTCCACCGGATCCAAGAACAACCCAAATGTTCAAAGGCTTATTAATCATTCATCATTGTTAGAAAGAATAACCACTGATCTCATCCCTTTTCGGGTGACTCACACGTTCTATTTATCTAAATGTCATTTGTCGCTATTTATTACTATTGAATGCCACATTCCATCTTTTTGGATCATTGAACATCACTATCATTGTTCATATTTATTACCACCCGGACTGAATATACTAGTTGTTCCGTCTTTATGCACGTAGTTTTATCTAGTATATAAGGGTTACCCTAAGATTAACCCTTATTTATATAAAAATCTAATTGGTTGAGCCACAATCAATATTTTTTGGTCAAACAATATTGTCGAGATGTTTAATGAATATATATATATATATATATATATATATATATATATATATATA
>AWOL01S0153347.1:0-19357 GCA_000715115.1 Nicotiana otophora
AAACTAGCACTGACTAAACATCAATATAAAGTTGGGCCGACAAGGCCGTCATAACTACTACAATTGACAAATCACCAAAATATACATACCATGCCTACAAGCCCAACATAGTGCACTAACTGACAAGATATCTCTACAAGCCTCTACTGATGGATATATTGTGATCAGAACAGGGCCCCGACCTACCCATAACATATATACATACATACAGAAGATGTACACAAAAACCTAGACCCGATAACTCCGAAGGACGTGGAGCCTACCGATCAGGCTGAACTCTGGAAACACCTACTGAGGAGGTCTACCCGTCTGTCTATCTGAACCTGCACGCATGACATGCAGCGTCTCCAGAAAAGGGACGTCAGTACAAAATAATGTACTGAGTATATAAGGCAATAACATAACTGAAAGTTAAAACTGAACTGATAATATAAGAATTGAAAGTAATTGGGAGTCAAAGATGATCTAGAGATATACTTACTTGTTGATACTGACTCAAATCCTTCAATATAGTAAGTAAAATAATTGCCCGGCCTTATAAGGCTCGGTATATATAACTGCTCTGCCGTAGTAGGCTCGCTCATAGGCTCTCGGCCATACTAGGCTATGTATCTCGGCCATGCTGGGCTCGCTCATAGGCGCTCGGCCACAGTAGGCTCGGTATATAACTTTCCATCTGATCAGAGATTGCCCAATGGGGGCCTGCCCATCGATTATAGCTCAATTGTAATGAAAATACTGTAATACTGTATATATAGACTTGCGGCTCTCTTGACTGGAAGAAGACAATACTAAATTGAATATAGAGTCTCGATAAGGAATAATATTGTAACTTATGAGACTAGAATAATGTGAAGAAATTCATGAATACGAACTTCTCTTTATGTCTCATTACTAACACATGTAGCTACGAGATCATACCAAAATGAAAGAAGGCTTAGCCTTAACATACCTTATCACACTCTTTCCAATCACCAAGTTTAACTCACCCCTTCTCACCTTAATCTACAACAACGACAATAACACTATCATTAAGTTATGAAACATATAACTATCGCATGACGAACGACATGCTTATTTTGTATTAAAACGGACAACATCTCCCCTATAATCCTTACTTCCTCCAAATTCAAGATAACACCAACAACACCAAAAACAACAATAACAACATATATACATTATTTTCCAACCTTATGTACACCACACAATACTACAAAATAGCCCAACACACCCCAATCTCTTCATACACAAAACGACCACCGTAGTAGTGTCAACAACCCTGAAAATATTACGATGAACGACCAGCCTAACATCCTACATTTATGTGGTGTTTCTCCACACCCTTCCTCCTCCAAAACTCCACAAAATAGTAGTAAATCACGCAACCCAACAGCAACACCAAACAGTCCATAAAACAATCCATAAAACAGTCCGCGACAAGTGAATAACTCGAACTCACGGCTTCCGATCACCGTCCCGTGAGTTCTTACAAATATAGAACAACTTACCATGCATATACAACTGTAAAGAATGGATGAAAGAGATCATTAAACTTACCTTATTTATGGGATAACTTACCTCCTATCTTGGTTCTTCAAACTCTAAACTTTACCTCCAATTAGAACTTGAAAGGGAGAGAAAATCAATTGGGGTTTGTGGGATATTTTTGGGAGGATTTTTGCAGAGATTAAGTCTGGTTATTTTGCCCTATTATCATCCTAATATATGAAGGGTATAGGCCTTTAAAAAGGCCTCTTTGAGCGACCCGAACTGGCCCAGTTTTGGATGACCCGAACTGGCCCAGTTTTGGATTCTCGTTTAAGCAAGTAGGTGACAGTCTGCGTAGTCTCGTAAAACTGCCCATATCTCTCTACTCCGATATCGTATTGATAAATGGTTTAATGCGTTGGAATGTAGACTCATAGATCTTTAATTTTATGGGTGGAACACCCCATAACTCTAAGTATAGTAGGAGAAAATTATAGTTACATTTGACCCAAAGTTTTAGTAAAACTTATGAACGTAACTTGTGATGATTTTCATCGACTTTTGTTCCACCACTCGCTTGACTTCAAAACATAACACACGACTATCATACAAATAACATAACTCGTAACATAACCTCCTTATCATGTAAAACACCCTGGTCTCATCCCAAAAGTACATGTTATAATATTCCCAATTTGTCGGCTTTCGACGAAACATTGTTTTCTTCAATTCCTTTAGCTTCTAAACCTTCCAACCCTCTTTGTACTTGTTGTTCATGATATTCAATATTTGTATCTTCCGAGGTAACATGATTAACTTTCTTTATATATTTTCAAAGATGATCTCATTTTTTGGTCCTACATTAGTTTGCTCACGACGCAGTTTTACGTACAAAAAAATATAGGGTATAACACCTATTAGGTCGTGGGATCGGGCGATCTCTTCTGGCGTTGTCTTTTTGATCCTTTCTTGACTCCGTTTGTACTGAGGTTAGCCGATGGGTTGGCCCGTTGAGGTCGTCCTCATCTGCACGGATTTCGACATAATAAGCATTGTGGATTTCATCCCAAGTGGTTGGGGGATACTTCATCAACCGACTTAACGGTTTTCTCGTTGCTCTTGAACCATCCCTGCTCAACCCGTTCTGAAAGCCTATGATTGATATCCATTCGGACATGTTTGGTAAAGTCATCCTTACTCGGTTGAACCGGGCGAGGAAGTCCCTCAATCCCCCTATTAGAGATTGTTTGACGGTAAATATGTCGTTCACTCTTGCCTCGACCTTTTTGGCTCAGACGTGGGTCGTTACAAACTTGTCGGCCATTTCTTCAAAGGTTTCAATAGAGTGTACTGGTAGTTGCGAATACCTGGTTAATGCTCCTCCAGTGAGGGTTTCGCCGAACTTTTTCAACAAAATAGAAGACATGTGTTCCTTGGTGAGGTCGTTGCCTTTTACGACAGTGACGTAATGAGTCACATGATCTTCGGGGTTGGTTGTGCCGTCATATATCCTGAGGTATGACGACATTTTAAAGGTTTTTAATATAACATGTGGGTTTGCGCCATCACTGTATGGTCGTTCGACGAACCGATCAACATCCCTCCTCGGCAACAGCTTGGGGGCGCCCGGTATTTTATCGACCATTTCCTGGTGTTCTTTCATTTGATCTCGGAGTGCCTTGTTCTCATTCTCCATTTCCTCCATCCTTTTCAAAATGGTTGCGAGGGCGTTGTCACTTGCACCATTAATGACATTGTGAGTAATACATGTCATTGGAGGAGGAGGGAGTTAGTTGCATTGCTCGTCTGCTAGTTGTATAGTGCAAGTCCTTGCGTTCTCTATAGTCGTGTCCCGAGCGAGCTTGTTGAGGACGCTGGTTAATGTGTCAATTAGCCACGCTTCGAGGAGATTTTTTATAACTGGGGGCGTCTCCTCCCCCACTGATGTAAAACCTCCCTTACCAAGAGATTTTGTGATGCTGCAGTGAGGGGTGGGGACCCATCTTGCCTAGGGGAGGCACTGGGCGTTGCGCATTCGTCTACCATTTCACAGCTTTTGTTGATGACATTCATGAGGTTTGTTGGGAGGTCACTTATTATTCCCGTCTTTTCTTCTCGGTTACGTGCCATGTTGGGATTTGTGCACACAAAGAAAGGAGATCTTGTTTTTTTTACGTTAGTGATCCGTGTTAGTTGTAGATCTAGAACAAACTAAAAGCTTAACTAAGAAATCCCCATAGACGGCGCCAAATTGTTTGACAAAAAAATATGACTCTTAGTTCAAATAATTATATTTATGTGATAATGGGTTAAACCCAGTTAATAATAATATTTCTAGATGTGACTTTCGAAAGCGTGATTAGCATCGAATAGATCTGGTAGGAAAGTGATAACAACATGCAATAACTGTTCCAAAAAATATGAGCAATAATGTAGCATTTAATATCAATGAATAACAATAAATGGCATTCGAGTAAACCAGAGGAGTGATTCACCTAATAAATGATGAACTAGACGGTTGTTCCACCTGATAATGATGAGTGACGGACAAATCCTTGAATGTTAGAATTATTCTCGAATCTGATGGAAAAGTATGGAATAATATAGACAAGAATCTTGATGAAAAAGTCGTGTTTATATCTTAGTAAGAGAGAGAGAGAATCTTTTGTCAAAGGTTGTTCTTACAAAATGAATATCACATGCCTCATATCGTTGCCCTTTCCCCTATTTATATGAGACATTTTTCTAGTAAACCCTAATAGTACAAGTGCAAAGAATATTCACTAGAATATTCTCTTACATATCGTATTTTGAAAACCAACCGTTACAACTTCACCATCGATGCTCGACTTCGACCATTATCAACACCTCTACCATGGCTCTCGTTGACTATTCAGCTATATGTCTTGGCTGCTTCCTGCTCCACCTCGACTAACGACGACTCGAGGACTTTTTCTTTAGTGTTATCTTATCTTAAATATTCTATTGCATATTTTGACCCATACCACTCCAAGACTCTTTACTCCAAGGATAACTTTGGGAAAAAATTTAATTCTTTCTTGATATCTAAAAGAATTAAATATTATGGACTATAAAAAAAAAGGCCAAAAATAATTAAAATGGACATGACGAAGTAATAACTTGTTCCATTTCTGGTTTCCTAAAGTGTCTTCTTTTCACATTTTCCCTTTTAGTTTGGGATTAGAACTAATATTAAAAACTTCATATGGAGAAAAGCCAAACTTCAAACAAAGTTCAAGGGCAAAAAAGTTAACCATGGCAAACAGTTCCTAGTAAATTTCCTCAAAATCACCTCCTTTATAGTATGACTTTTTTCCAATTCAAGGTGCATGTGATAAATTTTATTCTTTATCAAAGTATCATTTATTTTCAACTATTATGTTGATATTATTTCTAATAATAATAATAATAATAATATGTGTTGAGGTAGTTAGTACCCTTTCATCCTGAATCAAAGGTCTCGTTGGAGTCGCTTTTGTATGGAACATTTTAATATCAAAATGAGATTTTCCAACACGAATGTAAATTAGTCGGAATCCAAAATTGTATCAAACAACCGAAAGAATCTAAAAGAAAAGAAGGTATCTATTTATTTAGTGCCTTAAAAGTGAGATTTTCCAGTACAAATGTGGCTTACTCGGGCACCAAATTAGTCTGATAATTAACAGAAGAGAAACCAAAAGGGAAAAAAAAGTGTCTATTTGTATAATGCCCTTAAAGTAAGACTTCCTTAGACCTTTAGTTTTTCACTAGAAGCTCAATCTAGAGTTGATCGACAAGTTAGCCTCGAGATCTTACAGATGCTGTTGAGAATCATCATTAACCAATCATGTATCAGACACACCATCCCTTGAAGTAAGTAAATGGCGCAAAGAATCTGAATTAATCGAGGTCCAAAGCATATTGTATAATAGGGGTGTTCGTCAGTAAATACAATATGGTATTTAGACATTTCGGTTCGGTATTATTCGAATTTTTAAAATATTATACCCATACCGTACCTAATTATATTCAATATGGTTTGATTTTTCTCCTTTCGGTTTCGGTTTGTTCGGTACGGTAACTTCGGTTTGTTCGTTTTCAATATTAACTAGTGCATACCCATAAAATAGTAATATTTTAATTAAAATACTCACAAATATAAAAATAAAAACGTTCTAAGCTCGCATGACTATTGACAAGATTTTATCCAAAACCAACAAATATCAACCCATAGAGAGAAAAAAAGTACATAAAGGAATAAATTTTATTATTAAAAATATCTTGTTACTTGTTTAGAGCTAATTACTGAAGTTAGAGAATACAACACAGACTAATCCAAAATATGCAATTCAATACACGAGAAGGAAGAACCACCCAAAAATCGTAAAGTATTACGTTAAGGTGCTTGGCATCCTAGAGAATAGACAAAATCTGCAACCTACCTTGTTCCTTCATTTTTCTAAAGAAGTATATGTGCTCTACTGCGAGCCTCAACATGCATATCAAAGAAAACTATTATGTTATAATCAATAATATGTGTATTTTGTAACTTATTGTATATTTTGATACGGTGTCAGTATTATTTTTCTAAATACCAAATATCATACCTAATATCCATTTTTTTAAAAACGTAAACCAAATATCATATCAAATACCAAAAATTTTGATTTCGGTACCATAATTCGATATTTACCCATGCACATGAGTATTGTATAATGCAATTATTGTAAATATCTCACTTACTATATGTATGACAAATAAAACGGTCTAATAAAAATCATAATACCCAAAGTACCCACCGATCAAATCTTGTAATACCAAACATATCCCAAAAGGGTTTTTTCTTCTTCTCCCTTTTCACAAACGCCTCTCTTTCCCTTCCCCACTCCTCTTCCTCAGTAGAGAGAGGAACAAAACCAATCTCTCTCTCTCTCTAAAAAATTCACTTTCTCTCTCCCCAAATCTAATCTTCATATCTCTCTATCTTCATTTAGATAGATAGATACATATACATCTGTATCTATCACTATTTGTCGATTCGTTTTCTTTCAGATTTGCTAGTTTTTGTTTTTGTGTGTTCGAATTAATCGGACGGTGGAGAATTGAGGTATGCAGGCTGATCAGACGGTGATAAGTTTGAGACCAGGTGGCGGTGGTGGTAACAGAAGCAGAGTGCTTGTGGGCTCTCGCTTTGAAACCTCATCTACTACTAATTCTGATCTTCTTCGACCACATGTTGGTTCTTTCAAGGTTGAATCTTTTTTCTATTTTTCAGATCTATGGATCTTTTTGCTTTGTGGGTTTGCTTTTTCTTGGTTTTACTTAGCTGTTTTTATTTGTTTTTTGATGTGTTGATTTGCCTTTTATTGTTATTTTGTTAGGAAAATCTTGTCTTTTTCAATGAAGCTTGTGATTTTGCTTTGTGGGTCTGCTTTTTCTATGGTTTCTTTAGCTTTTTAATTTGCTTATTGAATGTGATTTACCTTTTATTGTTGTTTGGCTATTTCCCATGTAAAAAATCAAATCTTTTCCTATTTAGCTTGTGATTTTAAGAGAAATTATTGAGTGTTGGAACGAAATGAGCCTGAATATTGTGGAATAAATACTGTAGATTCATATATCCGACCCCAACTAGTTTAGGATTGAAGCATAGTTGATTGATTGATTGAAATTAGTTTTTTTTTCCACTATGGATGTGCTTTTCCTTAGTATTTTATATTAACTTTTTTGTTTGTTTGTTCAATGTGGTTACTTACCTTTTTTTGCTATTTTGTTATTTCCCCAGTGAAACAACAACAACATCAACCCATTATAATCCCACTAGTATGTTAGTGTGTACGTAGACCTTACCCCTACCCTGGGTAGAGAGGCTGTTTCCGATTGATCCCCGACTTATTCCCTCCAAGAACTCTCCACCTTGCTCTTGGGTGACTCGAACTCACAACCTCTTGGTTGGAAATGGTTGGAAATGAAGGATGCTCACAACTAGAGCAGCTCTTGGGTGACTCGAACTCACAACCTCTTGGTTGGATGTGGAGGGTGCTCACCACTAGATCAACCCACTCTTGTCTATTTCCCTGGTGAAAAATGTAATCTTTTACTATGTAGCTTGTGATTTTGCTTCAACCCCTAATTATTGAGCGTTGGAATGAAATGGGCCTAAACAGCCTCTCAAAACCCTCATTAGGTAGAGGTAAGGTATGTGTACACTTTATCCTCTCCAGACCTTGCTTGTGGGATTTCACTGACCTTGTTGTTGTTGGAATGAAATGGGCCTGAATAGGGTGGACAAAGTATGGAGGATTCATATAGCCATCCCCAATTAGTTCAGGATTGAAGCATAGTTGAGCAATTTGTTGATTGATATTAGGATGTCTTTTTTACTTTTGGGTATGTTTTTTCTTGATATTTTCTACCTTTTTTATTTTCTTACTGAATGTGTTTTATTGCTGTTATGTTATTTCCCATGTGAATTTTTTTTATCTTTTCCTACGTAGCCTGTGATTCTGCATTAGATAGAGAACCCTTAATTTGTTTGAGTAGACAAATTATTGAGTGTTGGAATGAAATGTGCCTGAACATTGTGGAATAGAAACTTGGGGGATGTGTGTGTGTCATATAGTTGACCCCAGCTAGCTCAGGATTGAGGCATATTTGATTGATTGATTGGGAATGAGAATTATGTATGCATAGCTTTGTTTGCAAAATACAGTCTTTCTTGACAATATTGGTGATATCTGTTGTTTGCTTCCTGTTGAATGCTTTCCCTTAGGTTTGAACTTGAATACATGATGTGACGTATTTCTATATCTCTGATGCATTATCCAATTATATCTGTAAAACTAGTTTCTTTTTTTAATGAAAAAACTGAATCATTCTATGTCTTTACGTTATATAAAATTTGTGTGGCATTTTATGCAAGAATCTATGTGTTTGTCGAGTCTATAAGTAAAGTTGCGCATGTTAGTATTGGTACACATGTTGGTGAATTGGATGGTTTTTTAATGAAGTCTGCGTTTTGTGTCGATTAAAGTCTATAAGCAAAAATGAGAATACTTTGAGTGAGAAAGATGACCTTATAGTTATAGCTACAATAGAAGTGTGTGTGTGCGTTCAATTTTACATTCTTTTTAACGTCCTGATTCTTGGCAGCTCACTTTAGTTGTGTATCTGCTGTAAATGTGGACGGAAAGTCATTAGTAGGCTTTAGGTGGGCACTTAAGAGTTATCAGGCTGCTCATAAAGAACCCTACTAACACTGGAAATTTTATTAGCTATTAGCTTTTGCATTGTTAGATGGGAGTATATGGTGATGGTAGAAAGTTAGAAACATTAAGAGAACTGAGTGTTGGAATGAAATGGGCCTGAATAGAGTGGAGTAAATAAAAGGGATTCATATATCTGATTCCAACTAGTTTAGGATTGAAGCATAGTTGATTTATTGATTGAATGAAATTAGGAATTATGTTTGCTTTGTATTGGTACACAAGTTGGTGAATTGGGTGGTTTTCTGATAAAAACAGTGGTTTGTGCTGATCAAAGTCTAAGCAAAACACAGATGCTTTTAATGGTAGACATGCTGGTTGTCTGGGTTGTCTTCTGATAAAGATATCTGGACTGAATTGAAGACTTAGATTTCCTGGACTCGTGTTAGCCTAGTGCTTGATGCGGACTATCTTGTCACTGGTGCGCACAGTGGGTCCCCCCCCCCTTTTTTTCCCCTTCTTTTGGTACAGGAATACATGTAGTATGAACGTGAAAGGTAAGTACATAGTTATAGGTGCGATGGCAGAGTTTTGCGTGCATAATATTTCAATTATACATTCTTGTTAACGTCCGAATTCTTAGCAGCTAACTTTAGTTGTGTATCTGCTGTAAATATGGACGGAGTATCATTAGTAGGCTTTAGGTGGGCACTTGAGAATTATCAGGCCGCCCATAAAGAACCTTACTAACATTGAAAGTCTTATTAGCTATTGGCCATGCAAAAGCTATTCATGCTGTTCATAGGTGCTATTTCACCATTGAGGTTCATCACTTTATATCATGCTCTTCTTTGGAATGTGAATTCATACAGTGGTAGAAAGTTTGAAACATTAAGAGAACTGAAGACTAAGCAAAGTGGGCCCTTTTGTCTGTTGAATAGTGTTGGTAGTTCAAAATGCTTTATTATTTTTTTTGCTTGAAATTTATTTTAAGACATTCCTATTCTCAGGGTTCTGTTTGTCCTAACTCATCTTTATCATTGTAGACTGGAGATCGTTTTGAGAGCCATGAACGCGTTCGGTATACTCGAGATCAGCTCCTGCAACTGAGGGAGGTAATATCTATATTTGAAAAATGTTTAATGATGGTGTTTATTGGTCATTAGTTTTCTGTAAATAGATATGAAAAAAACAAACTGGCTTTTTCTACTAATATATGTATCGATTTTGATGCAATGACTGTTATCAAGAATTGAGTCTTTTTCCATCTTTTAGATCCTCTCCCGTTTCCAGCTTCCCAAAAAGAAAAGAAATAAAGGAAGATATCATGGTGGATATATCATGATTTATATGCTTGTCCTTGATTGTGGTAATAATTGTCTTCTAGGTGGTTACCCAACAGTTACCTGAGGTTATTCAACAAATCAAACAAGAAGTTGAAGCCGAACTGTTTGGTGAAGATGCCTCTCGAGGTCGTGTGGATAGCAATGTGAGTTTCTGCTGGACTTGATATTAGACTCAATATAAAAAAAGTTCTATTTTCCCTCTTTTGATTATTATGCAGGAATTTCTTCCTTCCTCACCGCAAAAAAAGGGGGAAAAGGAATATTTGGTGCTTATAGTGATTTTGCAAGCTAAAGAACAGCTCCGATTCATTATATTTCTCTAGCACTTGTGTATTTTCTATTTCACTTTCTTGCGGTGTTCACTTTCTGTTGCCTGATTGTCCAATGTAATTTATCACTCCGTAGGTGCAGGTTCAGTCTCAGGGTCGTTATTCCGAACCAGACAATCGTGACTGGCGTAATAGGTCAACACAATCTGCCCCCATAGAAGAAAGGTCATGGGAAGCACTTCGAGAAAACAGGGAATTTGGTGGCCGATTTGACTCTAGACAGCAAGAAGCAAGCCAGTATAATCGGCAAGAGCAGCTCAGCTCACAGTTTGGAAGAGCTCAAATATCTGCCAATCAAGGGGTAATTCATTTCCTCACGATAGGTTTTCTGAAATTGCGCATATTGGAGAATGCTATTACTGGTTTAAAGAACTTCTGTTTATGTATTCCTGCTTTCGCTGCCAAAGGCAAGTTCAGTTTTCCGTGCTTCCTAAAAGCCTTCGGCAGTGAAAGAAAATACATCCTAATGAAGAATAATATATTCCCTCCGTCCCAATTTATGTGTCACTCTTTCCTTTGTAGTCAATCGCAAAAAGAATGTCATATTTCCTTATTTTGAAACAATTTATCTTTAGAATTCCTACTTTACCCATAATGAATCGACACAAATATCTATGGTTCATTTTAGACCGCAAGTTTCAAAAGACTTCCTTTTTTATTAAACTCCGTACCGAGTCAAACACCGCCACTTAAATTGGGACAGAGAGAGTACTTGATTATCACATCCCTTGCTCATGTTTGGCTGGGAACTTCCTTATTGAACATGGACTGCTTTGCACTTTGTTACATGTAATAAATAGGTGTACTAGTACATAGTTGTATTTTCTCATTGACATAATTGGAACATCAATTAGAATTAACTAAGAGATACTGTATCTCTTTTTCCCTTACATAATGTCTTTCTCTCTGCTGTTTTGGTTGTTAAGCTTATTCCTTGCAATGGTTTCTTCAATGGTCTTTTCAAAGTTCAAAACAACACGACTTCGCCTGATGGTGAACTATCTATTTACATCTGATCTCTGAAATCCTTCATTTGGTTTTGCACCAGGGAGGTCCTGCTCCTACACTGATCAAAGCGGATGTGCCATGGTCAGTCCGAAGGGGCACACTTTCTGACAAAGATCGTGTGTTGAAAACAGTCAAGGGGTAATCTTTCTTGAAGCTCTTACTAATGCTCTTAACAATGTTCCATGTTGTAATTTGTTTCTATTTTTCTGCCTCATCTTTTTTGAGAATGGTAACAATTTTCATATATCAGGGCACTAAGGTTGTGCCAAAGCCAAATTTACAGGAGAGGAAGTGGAAAGAAAGGAGGAAAAAAACATATATCCTATACAACTTACAAGGATTCTAAAATCTCTAGGATAGATTCAGTATTGACTGTAAATTCCTCTTTACACCAAAAATAAAATTACAAAAGGGCATTCATCTTGATCTTCTGAATTGGGCTGCCTGTACCCTCAAAACATCTTAGATTTCTTTCTGTCCAGATAGTCCACCAAATGCATGGTTGTATCATCTTCCATCTGCTTTTCTGTCTGGGAAGACCACCTCCTGTGTTCCAGCATTTAAGCAAATCCAAGGAGCTTTTTGGCATTGCCCAGGAGAGACCCCTCATACACAAAAAAATATTCCAGATTTGTGAGGTAACCTCACAATGTAAAAATAGATGGCAGTTGGTCTCAGCCTTCCTGCCACATAGATGGCATCTAGAACACAAAGGAAAGCCTCTCTTCATCAGATTTTCTTCAGTTAAACAAGCCTCTTTTATCAATAACCACGTGAAACATGCCACTTTGTATGGGATTTTGACTTTCCATGTGTTTCCATGGCCACAGTTCTAGCTGAATGGGAGCTTTGTTGAGAGTCCCATAGGTAGCTTTGACTGTGAAGATTCCATGACTGTTGCCCTGCCTCCATAATCTGACTTCCCTTTGTTCTGTGCCCTTGAACTGTCCAAGCACCTCATAGAAATTAATAATTCTCATAATTTCCCAATCATTAAAAAATCTTCTAAAAGTTCGGTTCCATCCTTGATGAGTCCAAACTTCTCCAATTTTACATCCATGTTGTTGACTTAGGATATAAATATCTGGAAAAAGAATCTTTAAAGCTCCCTGACCCAACCAATTATCCTCCCAAAATAAGATCTTCATACCATTTCCGCCCCATCTTGACAGTAGGGAAACTGTGTTTTGCTCTTCTTTTTGACCTTTTCTCAGATATCATTGCCACTTAGACCACATTATCAAATGTGTATAAACCGTCACTATCCCGTGGAACTACTTTTATTTAATAAAATAAGGTTGGATATTACTTACCCGAAAAAAAGGTTGCGATATTGCTTCGGTCGTAATGTTAGTATTCATAACATTCTTGGTTTCAGATGTTGATCATAGTATTGTGAATTCTGTTAACAACATACCCATTATATTCCCATATTTGGGGTTTGGGGAGGGTAGTGTGTACGCATACCTTACCCCTACCTAGTGACGGTAGAGGTTGTTTTCATTAGACTCTCGGCTCAGAAAAGTAGGGAGGAGAAGGAGAAGGAGAAAGAGAAGAAGAAGCAGAGGGAGAGAAAGAAGAAGAAAAAGAAAGAAAGATAGGGTAGAAACGGGGGGCGGGCAATAACTGAAACAAACCAAACAACATGATGTAAAATAAATCTGAGAGATAGGAAAGTACATGCGTGCTACTAGTACTACTGGTAAGAAAGGGGAAAATTCTCAACTATCTGTTAACCTTCTACCCTAATTCTCAACCTCTACACCCTCCTATCTAGGGTCATGTCCTCAGTGATCTGAGGTCGAGGCCGCACCATGTCCTGCCTAATCACTTCTCCCCAGTATTTCTTAGGTCTGCCTCGACCTCTTCTCAGTATTGCGAATTCTGTTAAAGGTAAATTTTAGAATATGATTTTTGTGTTCACGATTTGGTGTAACTATTATATTAATCTTGCAGAATACTCAACAAGTTGACCCCGGAGAAATTTGATCTTCTCAAAGGTCAATTAATAGCTTCAGGGATAACAAGTGCCGACATTCTAAAGGTCGTCCTAGCTCTCAGATACATATGCTTCTCTCTATTGTCTCATTTTCTCTCGAATGTCTTGGATAACTGATGTGTATTCTCTTCTCTATATTCCAGGGTGTGATCTCCTTGATATTTGACAAGGCTGTATTGGAACCCACATTTTGCCCTATGTATGCTCAGCTTTGTTCTGATCTCAATGAGAAACTTCCTCCATTTCCTTCTGATGAACCTGGTGGGAAACAAATCACATTTAAGCGAGTTCTTCTGAATAATTGCCAAGAGGCATTTGAAGGTGCTGACCAACTGAGGGAAGAAGTGAGACAAATGAATGCTCCGGAGCAGGAGTCAGAACGCAAAGACAAGGAAAGGTTGGTCAAATTGCGCACTCTTGGAAATATTCGTCTTATTGGGGAGCTTTTGAAGCAAAAGATGGTTCCTGAAAAGATTGTTCATCACATTGTTCAGGTTGTTGATTGCTTTCTATCATAGCTTATTCTTCTTGCTCCTTTCTCTCTTGAATGTCTTCAACGTATCAGTTATGTGGGAAATTGTCTTCCTGATCTCTTATTAACAGGAACTATTAGGACAAGATCCCAAAAGCTGCCCAGAAGAGGAGAACGTTGAAGCGATATGTCAGTTCTTCAACACCATCGGTAAGCAGCTTGATGAGAAGCAAATATCAAGGCACATCAATGATAGTTATTTTAACCGTTTGAAGGAACTATCAACAAACCCTCAGCTGGCATCACGACTGAGGTTTATGGTGCGTGATGTGCTGGATTTACGTGCCAATAACTGGGTCCCTAGGCGAGAAGAGGTGAAAGCCAAAACCATCAATGAGATTCACTCAGAAGCAGAAAAGTCGATGGGGTTGCGTCCTGGTGCTACAGCAAGCATTAGAAATGCTCGTGGAATTCCTCCAGGTGCTCAAGGGAATTTGGGCGCTGGCGGCTTTCGACCCGGCACTGGTGGTATGATGCCAGGAATGCCAGGTGTAAGGAAGATGCCCGGGATGCCAGGAATGGATAACGACAACTGGGAGGTTCAAAGGTCACGGTCGATGCCAAGAGCTGTTCAGCCACCATTGATCGGTAAATCGCCCTCCTTGAACACAAGACAGCTGCCTCAGGGTAGTGGTGGTGTCATTAGTGGCCGGAGTAGCGCCCTCTTGCAAGGCAGTGGTGGACCTCCCCTTTGGCCATCGGGCTATGTCTCCGCGATGGAGCCTGTATCGCAAGTTCCTGGACCAATTAGGCCATCTCCTACTGTTACTATTTCCCCTGTTGCCGAGAAACCTCAGGCTGCAGTTGCAAGGTCAAATCCTGAAGATCTGAAGAGAAAGACAGTTTCTCTTTTAGAGGAATATTTTAATGTTAGGCTTTTGGATGAAGCATTGCAGTGCATTGAGGAACTCAAATCCCCTGGCTACTATCCCGAGGTTGTCAAAGAAACCATATCGCTTGGACTGGACAAAAGCCCGCCACGTGTCGAACCAGTTACACAACTTCTTGAATACTTGTTTGCTAAGAAGGTTTTTACTGCTATGGACTTGGCCACTGGATGCGTGAACTTTGCTTCTCTGTTGGATGATCTTGCAATGGATTTACCAAAAGCACCAGCAAATTTCGGGGAGATAGTTGCAAAGCTAGTTTTGACAGGGGCGATAGACTTCAAGTTGGTGCATGAGATCCTGAAGAAGGTAACAGATGATCTATACCAGAAGGACTTGTTTGTAGCCATCACCAGAGTTATTACCTCTAGCCCTAAGGGTCAAGGAGTATTAGATTCACAGGCACCTGATATTGAAGTCTGCAAAAATCTGCTCCAGTAAAGCTCAACTCTTTGCTTGGAGGAGTGATGTAACCGCGCAGATGGAATATGCTCAAACTCACTTTTCCTCGCAATGGCCTTTCCGTTATGCCAGTGAATTAGAGCAACTATATTGCAGTTTTCATCACTGTAACGATGAAGAACAGGTGATTTTTAAGTGAGTTGTATACTTTTCCAAGGTGTGTTCATTAGTCGACAAAAGACAGTTTTGCAACATGGTAAATTATATGCCATATTTGCGTGAGGCGATGGGGCTACTTTAACGGGCCCAGCTGTTTTGTATTCCATTAGTTTCTTATTTATTTTCCCCCCTGGACTTGTTAAATTAAGTTTTGTCAAAAACTTGTGAGTTCATAAATGCAACTGTTCCAATATTTACACCATTCTGAGGTAGAAGTTGAAAACAGAAGTTTGTCTCATTTGATAGGTTTATTTGCAATTTGGTGGTATTTGGATCTGCAGATTTCTTCTCTGTTATATTGCTTTTGTACTTTTTCTCTGATGGTAGCTTGTTAATAATGTATTGTACATCAAATCAGTGTTTTAAAGTGATTCCTAGTTAACAAATTTTCTAACATGTTTTGCTTTGCTTTGTTGCCATATTGATAGTATCCTCTTTCTAGTTGTCTTTGGAATGAGACTTTACATTATTGTCTGGTTATAAGTTCGGAGTTTCAGCTGTTGCAAAATGGATGTAATTAAGGAATTAGTACTTGATGTTAAAGTATTCCAATATGCTAATCGAGCTCATGGTAAGAGCGCAACGTGTGATGAGTGTGACATGCGTGTGATGAGTTTGACGCATGTCACGATTTTGAACTCTTTAAAGGACCAAAACATGATATTTAAGAGGAAAAGAGTAGGGGATTGGCTCATTATTCATCAGGTTTTTGTGCTATGCGTTAATTAGCCCTTCGAGATTTCTTGGTTATCCAAAAAAAAGAAAAAAAACACAAGATGCGCATTTTATTATTGACGAATAGTTTGTGTAATACGTTGAAGAACTTGTCTTAAGCTTTTGGTTAAGGCTGCGAAATTAATTAGAAGTTAGAGCTCTAGAATTTCTAACCCTTTTTAACAACGAATATCTTGAACTTAGATTTTTGCCAAGGAGGTTCCGAGTTCATGCAGATTGCATGGACTATATATAGCACACAAAAATTCGGATATCGTCCTGAATTCCTGTTTTATGATCCTAAAATGNCTGTAACGATGAAGAACAGGTGATTTTTAAGTGAGTTGTATACTTTTCCAAGGTGTGTTCATTAGTCGACAAAAGACAGTTTTGCAACATGGTAAATTATATGCCATATTTGCGTGAGGCGATGGGGCTACTTTAACGGGCCCAGCTGTTTTGTATTCCATTAGTTTCTTATTTATTTTCCCCCCTGGACTTGTTAAATTAAGTTTTGTCAAAAACTTGTGAGTTCATAAATGCAACTGTTCCAATATTTACACCATTCTGAGGTAGAAGTTGAAAACAGAAGTTTGTCTCATTTGATAGGTTTATTTGCAATTTGGTGGTATTTGGATCTGCAGATTTCTTCTCTGTTATATTGCTTTTGTACTTTTTCTCTGATGGTAGCTTGTTAATAATGTATTGTACATCAAATCAGTGTTTTAAAGTGATTCCTAGTTAACAAATTTTCTAACATGTTTTGCTTTGCTTTGTTGCCATATTGATAGTATCCTCTTTCTAGTTGTCTTTGGAATGAGACTTTACATTATTGTCTGGTTATAAGTTCTGAGTTTCAGCTGTTGCAAAATGGATGTAATTAAGGAATTAGTACTTGATGTTAAAGTATTCCAATATGCTAATCGAGCTCATGGTAAGAGCGCAACGTGTGATGAGTGTGACATGCGTGTGATGAGTTTGACGCATGTCACGATTTTGAACTCTTTAAAGGACCAAAACATGATATTTAAGAGGAAAAGAGTAGGGGATTGGCTCATTATTCATCAGGTTTTTGTGCTATGCGTTAATTAGCCCTTCGAGATTTCTTGGTTATCCAAAAAAAAGAAAAAAAACACAAGATGCGCATTTTATTATTGACGAATAGTTTGTGTAATACGTTGAAGAACTTGTCTTAAGCTTTTGGTTAAGGCTGCGAAATTAATTAGAAGTTAGAGCTCTAGAATTTCTAACCCTTTTTAACAACGAATATCTTGAACTTAGATTTTTGCCAAGGAGGTTCCGAGTTCATGCAGATTGCATGGACTATATATAGCACACAAAAATTCGGATATCGTCCTGAATTCCTGTTTTATGATCCTAAAATGTCAAAAAATGTGGAACAAGGATTGCGAAGCGATAAGTATTGTTCATTAGGCCGTTTATGATGGCCCGTAAAATTTTAGGCGATTCAGAGTCGGTCACTCGAGTTCATGCAGATGGCGTGGACTATAATAGCACACGAAAAATCGGAAATCGTCCTTAATTCATGTTTTATGGCCTTAAAACACCATAAAACGAGGAACAGTCATGGCAAAGCAATGACGATTCTTCATTAGGCCATTTCTGATGGGCCAATAAAATTTTAGGGGATTCGGAGCCGGTCGCTCGAGTTCATGCAGATGACGTGGACTATAACATACGAAAAATTGGAAATCATGTTGCATTCCTGTTTCATGGCCCTAGAACGCCAGAAAATGAGGAACGTTCATGGCGAAGCCATGACTATTGTTCATTAGGTCATTTCTGATGGCCCCACAAAATTTTAGGCGATTCGGAGCCGGTCACTCGAGTTCATGCAGATGCCGTGGACTATAGCATACGAAAAATCGAAAATCGTCCTTAATTCCTGTTTTATGACCCTAAAATGCTATAAAATAAGGAACAGTCATGGCGAATCAATGACTATTGTTCATTAGGTCGTTTCTGATGGGCCCGTAAAATTTTAAGCGATTTAGAGCCCGTTGCCCGAGTTCAAGCAAATGGTGTGGACTATAGCACACGAAAATCTAGGAAACGGGTAACCGTTCGTCGTTTTTGGCATTTTAGGACATAAAGCTGGAATTCTGCTCGATTTTTATATTTTTGTGTGCTATAACCCTCGCCATCTACATGCATCCGGGCGACCGGACCCGAATCGCCTAAAATTTTGCCGGCCCATAAAAAACGACCTAAGGAACAATAGACATTGCTTCGCCATGATCGTTTCTCGTTTTTTGGCGTTTTAGGGCCATGAAACTGTAATTCCGCATGATTCCAAGATTTTCCAGTGCTATAGTCACGCCATTTGCATGCACCCCGGCGACCGGACCCGAATCACCTAAAGTTTCGCAGGCCCACCAAAAACGAATTAAGAAACAATAAGCATCGCTTCGCCATGACCATTCCTCATTTTTTGGTATTTTTGCACCATAAAACTAGAATTCTGCCCAATTCCATAATTTTTATGTGCTATAACCCACGCCATCTGCGTGCACCGAGGCGGCAGGATGCGAATCGCCTACAATTTTGTCGGCCCATAAAAAACGACCTAAGGAACAACAGACATCGCTTTGCCATGGCCGTTCCTCTTTTTTGGCATTTTAGGGCCATAAAATAGGAGTTTCGCTAGATTCTTAGATTTTCGTATGCTATACACCACGCCATCGACATGCATCTGAGCGACCGGACCCGAATCGCCTAAAAGTTTGCCTGCCCATAAAAAACAACCTAAGGAACAATAGTCATCGCTTCACCAGGATCGTTCCTCATTTTTTTTGTGTGTGTTTTAGGGCCATAAAACTAGAATTTCGTTCGATTCCAAAATTTTCGTGTGCTATACACGCCATCTGCATGCATCCGGGCGATCGGACCCGAATCGTCTAAAATTTTAGTTGTCCATAAAAAGCGACCTAAGGAACAATATCCATGGCTTCGCGATGACTATTCCTTGTTTTTTGTCGT
Organism: Nicotiana otophora; assembly: GCA_000715115.1. Classification (NCBI taxonomy): domain Eukaryota; kingdom Viridiplantae; phylum Streptophyta; class Magnoliopsida; order Solanales; family Solanaceae; genus Nicotiana; species Nicotiana otophora. The sequence goes on from AWOL01S0153347.1 coordinate 19,133, forward strand.
ATTAGGGCCATAAAACTGGAATTCCACCCAATTCTCATATTTTTATGTGTTATTTCCCGCACCATCTGCATGCATCCGGACGACCATACCTGAATCGCCTAAAATTTTACCGGCCCATAAAAAAAGACCTGAGGAACAATAGCCCTCGCTTCGCCATGACCAATCTTCAATTTTTGGCGTTTTAGGGCCATAAAACTAGAGTTCTGCCCGATTATTAAATTTTTA
>AWOL01S0153360.1:0-12879 GCA_000715115.1 Nicotiana otophora
TGTTATTCATGTACTTATATCTGTTCAGTTATTAGACCAGTGGGTGTCTTGACTGTTCCTCGTTACTACTCTACCGAGGTTAATCTTGATACTTACTGGGCACCGCTGTGGTGTGCTCATGCTAGTCTTCTGCACATTTCTGCCTTTAAACTTAAGCCTAGAAGGTTTAAAATCAAGATCAATATTGACTGCACTAGTATCCTTCACAACCTTAGTCCCATTTGATTGCTCTTTTAACCCCAACAGAAAGTTTTCTGGTAGCAGTTGCTGGAGGTGCATTTGGAATGCACCCATGCCAAATCTAGTATTATTTCACCAATCCTCGCGGGTATGGTAAAACTACCCGGATCCTTAAGCTTTTGTGGAAGCTTATATTGAATCCTCGAAGTGCACTCCTCAGTAGGTGCGTCGGTCTCAAATTCAGCTAACCTCCTCTTATTTGCCACTGTATCCTTAATATATTTTTCATATTTTGGGACCTCACGGAGTATGTCCACCAAAGGGATGTTCAAGTGTATCTGCTTCAGCATATCTAAAAATTTGTGAAACATATGGTCATCATTCTTCTTTCTCACTCTTTGAGGAAAAGGAGGTGGCACCCTCTCTGATATTTGCTCACACTCTGTTTTGTTTCTCTCATCTACCTCTACAAGTTTTGGAACTCTTTCTTCTTCGAGCCCAGACTGCTCATTTTTCTTCTTAGGCACTTCTACTAACTCTCTCCCATTTCTCAACGTCACTGCATTGACTTGAGGATTTTTCTCTGTATCACTTGGGAGAACTCCATCAGGTCTAATATTCTGAATGTTATCCATTTTCCCAAACTGCCTCTCTAGATTGCTGAACTCTCTGCGCAATTGTTGATTCTCAGCTATAACTTTCTGATTGTCTAGCAAGAGCATTTTTATCATGTCAGTCAAACTCTTTTTTGATTGCTGTGGAGGTTGAGGTGGATGATTATAACTCGCTTGAGGCCTGATGTTCTATTTTCCACCCCAAGAGAAGTTAGGATGATTCCTCCATTTCGGATTGCAAGTGTTACCATATTGAGCATTTTGATTCATCGGCCTTCAAGCTTGTTGCCCCACGTAGTAGATGGATTCAGGATTCATAGGGCATATGTTACTTGTATGACCTTCACCACATAACTCGCAGCAAGTAGACATCTGTTGCACATGCTGCATCTGTTGTGCTTGGTGCATTGTCATCTTATTCATCTGATTTGCTAATCTCGTTATATCTGCCCTCATGGCTGAGAAATCATTAAGCTCGATCACACCTGCGGCCTTTTGTTTAAGTTCTCTTCGTGGTTCCCCATATCCTTGCCAATTATTATCATTAGCAGTGAAATTATTTAGCATGATTTGGATCTCACTATACGGTCTTTCCATGAACCTACCCCCACATGCTGAGCCAAGATTCATCTTTGATGCCTTGTCCAACCCATCAACAGAAGTGTGACCCAAAACCTCATCAGTCTGACAATGATGTGGGTAGTCTCTGAGTAGCTTCTTGTATCTTTCCCAAGCTTGACGAAGAGTCTCGCCATCTCGTGGTTGAAACCTAAGAGTCTGGCTCCTCAGCGACTTTGCCTTCTTAGTGGCAAAAAACTTGATTAAGAATTTTCTTGCTAGATCATCCCAATTGTGGTTTGAGTTCGCGGGCTCCTTTTGAACCATTCCTTAGCTTCCCCTAGCAGAGAAAAGGAAAGCAGTGATAGCCTGACATAGTCCTTGGAAACGTCCGGATTGTAAGTGTCTGTAATTTCTAGCAAGTTCTGAATGTGCCTCTGCTGGTCTTCATGAGATAGACCCACATATTGCCCTGTGGACTGAATCAGTTGTACCATGTACTATTTGCGTTCAAAGTGACCCGTGATCCCAGGCTTCATAATTGCCTGAGTCATATTAGCAAGATTGGGCCTTGCAGCTTCTATCACTGGACGCCCTTCATTATCTGCCATCTCTATTAGCTGTGGTTGAACTACGATGTCCAACTCTCTTTCAATTCTAGTTCTAGCTTCAACTTCCCTACTCACTCTATGAAGTGTTCGTTCGATCTCATGATCAAGAGGAAGGATATTGTTTGTGGTTCTACTCCTCCGCATTCAAGAGAAGAGCCTGCGTTATCACAAATAAAGCAAACTAAATTGAACAAATAACGAATAAAAGCTTAACTTAGATAAACAATCAATAACTAAGTCCCCGGCAACGGCACCAAAAACTTGTTGGTTCCCCAAGTACACGCAAGTATATGTGGACGTCAAGTAATAAAGTGACTCGAAAATTGGATGTCGAACCCACTGAGACTTAGATCAATTGTCAACTAAGCAAACTAAAATTAATTAATTGTCCAAGATATTTAAGAGTGATATTTTTCTATTAATCTACTATTGCAGAAATTAAACAAGTAATAACTAATTTATCAAGAATGCAAATATGTATGATGAGATTTTAATTCATAGGAGGTGAACATTCCAGGGTTCTGGTTGGTTTATCAATCCTATTAAGTTCAATAATCATACTCGTTAATCCAGATTATCTATGGTTGCTAATTAACCGGATCGTTTATATGAATAGCATGTTCCCACAATACTACTCACCTACCCANNAATAGCATGTTCCCACAATACTACTCGCATGCCCACAATATATCAATCCTATATTCCTATGGTATTGAGTCTATCATGAACGAATATAATACGGTATTCAATTAAGCAAGACTTTTAGGTATATTCCTATCCTAACCGCGAAATCGTCCCCCGAGCCACGGGTTCAGAAACATGATCTCTCTAATACTACTCTAATCTAAACACGGCTTTCCCCAAGCATAGCATATATAGTAGGGTGAATTGGTACCTACAACAATTCACAAGTTAAAACTAGAATTAAAGAAACAACCACAAGATAATAATCCGAATTAACGAAGATGTAATTAATAAACGTTAATAATCATGTCAACCACAACCCTAGAACTAGAGTGCTTAGCCATTCATGTTCGTAGTAACAATTTTTCAAGTATTTTGCATAAATAAATCACAAAGAAAATATAAAAGAATGAAGAACTCGATGATTTTCTCCTCCAAAAGTTGTTCCACGTGATGTTCTTGTCTCTGGTTGCAAAAACTCCTCTAAAAATGGTGTTTAATGACTATTTATATGTGAAGGGAAAAAGCCTAGACGAAATAACCAAGTCCAATACCAAAAAGAAGACAAAATAGGCTTTAAAACCCGGAACACCCTCGCTACAGGCCTCGCGACGCGAGGAAAAACGCGAGCTTCATCTCGCTGTAGCCCGTGCGGCACAAGCTCTGACGCAAGCAAAGTAGCTTGCTGCGCCTGCTGCTTCTTCAATTCAATTTTGTTGCCTAACATTTCCAATTCACGTTTTTGTTTCTTTTTTCAATTGTTCTTTTTGTCTTCTTTTGATTTGTCTCTTTTTTCTTCCTTTGTAATGTTAAACTTTAATCCTTATATATCCACTAATTAAGTAATCATAACTCCATTCTTGTAGTGTATAAAATACACATAAAATCTCTATTTTGCTCCCAATTTCGTCTTCAACGTACCTACATATAAAATAAACTCAATTAAGTACAAATATAGTATAGTTTAGAATTAAAGCCCCAAAATATAAGGTAAATAATGAACTAAAAATATGGAATTATAGCCAAACATCACTACCTCACAATTAAACGTTGCTCGTCCTCGAGCAATCAAACTACACTTAATTTAGAAACGACATTTTTAAACAATTCTCCTAATTCATCACACCAAGAATCTTTAAAATAGACTAAGCACAATGGTGTAACATCTTCACCTCAATATTTGACTCACAAGTACCATGCATTATTCACCACTCACTCACTTACTCTAACATAGAGGTCAATGACATTATTACCTTTCCTTCATGAATCAAGTGCCCTCACACAACAAAAGAGAATAGTTCCACACATATTAAAATTTAAGAACAATTAGGAATTCATGATAGGAAGAAATAACATTCATATGCCACAAAAGATGCATCATAGGCTTGCCCGTAGTATACTACTATACTTATCGAGCTCATTCAGTCTAGGATCAAGTATGACTTTAATTGGTTGTAATGCAGGCTGCGGGTCGGGTAGGATATATTTGGCTATAAGAGTGACTCCACCTCCCTAGGCACTTTAATACATATACTTTAACATTCAAACCCCATACTTATGTCAAACCAAACTCCACCTTTACATCAATGTATATTACTCCATACTTCTTTTAAGCACAATTACATCAAGAGTCACCACTATCAAGGAATATTTTTCACAAAAATATAACTATATATATTTTGTTTTTCTTTCTTTTTCAAGTTATGTGGCTCTTAATTTTTTAAAACAGTGCACCTTTATCCTTATTTCATTAGTTCCACTCAAAAGCCAAAGCAATCACCCCACACTTTAACTTTTACAAAGTTCATTACAATTCACGTGCTCATGAGAGGTTAAAAGGTTCAAATAGATGGTTAATTCAAACAAATGGGTAAGGATTGTAATGTGGTTGCCAAAGAGACAGGATTACAAACTCAAAGGGGTTAACTACGATACATAACAATTAGGTGGGCAAACTATATATATCGGGCTCAACAAAGAAACGCCTATATCACTTCCAAGACTGCACAAAACTACTATTTCGCTTTGCAAACAAACGGGGTAAGTTTTAGACATAAAATTCAATGCACAGAATAACACACAAACCTCACATACACATGGAACATAACTCACTCAGGATCGGACTCATCACTACACTCTAGTCAAAGTAGTTAAGCAAATTTAAGATCATACAATTTAAGGTACTTATACAAGAGTCAAAAATTGAGCCTAAGCGTCACAACTAAAGTACTCACTATTCTCAAGGCGTAACAAAGTGAAGAGATATTACATCAATTCAATTCATCTCACAATGGCTCCTACTCCTAAAAAAATAAAACTTACTACACCCGGTTCAAACAAAATCCTTGGAAAAGAACCGCGGCACAAAGAAAAACCAAGGGAGAATTACTACACTACATACAAAGAAAATATTTTTGTCCTTTTTTCTTAGACTTAAATCCCTCAAAAAATGTATCTAGGAGATCTATCGTGGGAAAAGTCTAATTTTTCTATTTTTTTTCAATTTTTTTCATAGCTACTAAAATACTAACACATTACACAACTACGAAAAAATAAATAAGAAGTGAACATTTTTCTAACATCCTACTACTAATTATCTAAATAATTCTCTCACCCCACACTTAAAAGAGTGCAGTGTCCCCAATGCACAAATAAAGCAAAACAATAACGAGGGTGGACAAGAAACTCCCTGAAAGGCCAAAGGCCAAAGCAATAGCGGCTCACGGGGTACTTAGACTTCCCCCAGGCATGATCCTTTGTGTGGGCACCCCACACTTAGTTCTCACCATCTAACTCGCTTTTGCACACTTCCAATGAGCTTTGCCTCCTATGCTTATAATCCTGCAAAACACAAAAACAAATACTACAATAATAATAAGATAAAAAATAAAAATAAAAGAAAGCAGTAAAGATGGGTTGCCTCCCAACAAGCGCCTGATTTAACATCGTGGCACGACATAAAATCTCATCTATTCATTGGCAAGTAACACCTTCGACTTTTGACGATCAAAGTCACCTCCATAATAGTGCTTTACTCTTTGTCCGTTCACTAAGAACGTTCTCTCGCAACCTAAGATGCACATCTCAATTGCACCATGTGGAGTGACTCTCACTACCCCAAACGGGCCCGACCATCTCGATTTGAGCTTCCCTGGAAAGAGTCTTAACCTCTAATTGAACAAGAGAACCAATTGGCCTGATTCGAACTCGCGATGGTGGATATGGTTATCAGCCAGCGCTTGGTCTTTTCTTTATATAACTTGGCATCCTTATACGCATGCAAGCGAAGCTCATCAAGATCATTTAATTACATCACCCATTTTTTACCCACTAATTCTGCATCAAACTTTAGCTTCTTTATCGCCCAATAGGCCTTGTGCTCAAATGCCACCGGTAAATAGCATGCCTTCCCATAAGCTAGCTTTTAAGGGGAGGTTCCGATTGGAGTTTCTTAGGCAGACCGGTATGCCCATAGAGCATAATCAAGCTTTGCAGCCCAATCTTTCCTACTTGCACTAACCGTCTTCTCCAGGATCTTCTTTGTCTCTCTATTTGAGACTTCAACTTTCCCAGTAGTCTGAGGATGGTAAGCGGTTGCAACCTTATGTTTGACCCTATATTGTGCTAAGACATTGTCCAAGAGCTTGTTACAGAAATGGGTGCCCCCATCACTCATCATCACTCTCGGAGTGCCACAACCTTGGCATCATTGGTAGGAAGAGCAATGGCTTCCACGCACTTCGACACATAGTCAACGACCACCAAAATGTGCTTACACCCACTGGACAAGGGAAACGGACCCATAAAATCAATTCCCCACACGTCAAAAATTTCAACCTCCATAATACCGTGCAATGACATCTCATGCCTTTTCGTGAATGTTCTTGTTCGCTGGCACCTATCACACCTCCTTATGAACTCATGGGCGTCTTTAAACACCCTAGGCCAATAAAACCCGATTGGAACACCTTAGCTGCCGTTTTGTCACCCGCATAATGACCATCATAAGGCGACGCATGACAGTCATGTAAGATAGCATTTATTTCAGATTCGGGCACACATTTTCTCATTAACTGATCGGTACAAGATTTGAACAGAAATGGCTCATCTCACACATATGACCTCACATCTCGCAAGAACTTCTTTTTAGCATAAGGTTCAAGATCAGGTGACATCTCTCCACTTGCTAGATAATTCACAAAAGATGTATACCATGGCACCTCCCCAGCAGTAATGGCCAACAATTGCTCATCCGGAAATGTTTCCTTGATGACATCTCCCTCAGGTACATGATTCCGAGTTTCTAACCTGGATAAGTGATCAGCCACTTGATTCTCTATTCCTTTACGGTCTCGAATCTCCAAATCAAATTCCTACAAGATTAAAACCCAACGGATTAGCCTTGGTTTAGCATCTTTCTTTTCGAACAAATACCCGATGGCTGCATAGTCTATGTAGATGATGACTTTGGTGCCAACCAAATAGGCCCGAAATTTATCGAACGCCCACACTACAGAAAACAACTCCTTTTCTGTCACAGTATAATTTATTTGAGCAGGAGTAAGAGTCTTGCTTGCATAGTAATTGGAGTGAAAAAATTTTCTCCCCCTATGGACCAACACGACCCCAATTGCACCATCACTAGCGTCATATATCAGCTCAAATGGCTCTTTCCAGTCAGGAGCAACTATGATTGGTGCACTCACTAACATCTTTTTCAGCTTCTCGAATGCTTTCAGACAAGCATAGTCAAACTTGAACGGCACATCCTTCTCTAACAACCTGCGCAAATGAGAAGAAATTTTTTGAGAAATCCCTTATAAATCGGCAATAAAAACCTGCATGTCCCATAAAACCTCTAACTCCTTTCATTGAAATCGGTGGTGGAAACTTTTCAATTGCTTCCACCTTAGCTTTGTCAACTTCCAGTCTATCTTTGGACACCTTGTGCCCCAGCACTATACCTTCACGTACCATAAAATGACACATTTCCCAATGCAGTACCAGATTAGTCTCCTCACACCTGGAAAGTACTTTAGTAAGATTGGTCAAGCATTCATCAAAAGAAGGACCAAACACAGAAAAATCATCCATAAAAACCTTCACAAACAGTTCCACCATATCGGTGAAAATAGCCATAATACACCTTTAAAAAGTCGCAGGTGCCATAAGGGCATGTCAAAGTGGTCTTTTCTTGATCTTCCGAGGTAATAGCAATCTGATTATACCCAGAATAGCCGTCAAGGAAATAATATTACCTGTCCCGCTAACCTATCAAGCATTTGATCAATGAAGGGGAGGGGGAAGTGATCTTTTCGTGTAGCATTATTCAACTTCCTATAATCTATGCATATTCTCCAGCCAGTCACAGTCCTAGTTGGAATTAATTCATTTTGTTCTTTCACTAAACAGTCATACCCCCCTTTTTAGGTACACATTGAACAGGGCTTACCCACATACTATCGGAGATGGGAAATACTATACATGTGCCAAGCCATTTAATCACTTCTTTTCTTACTACCTCTTTCATGATTGGATTTAGGCGGCATTGATGTTTCATGCTAGGCTTGTGTCCCTCCTCCATGAGTATTTTGTGCATGCAGAATACAGGCCTAATACCCTTTATGTCAGACATTGTCCAACCAATGGCATGCTTGTGCACCCTCAGCACCCTTAAGAGCCTTTTTCCTACAATTTAGACAAATGAGAATAAACAATCACAGGTAAAGTGTTAGAACTACCCAAATATGCATAATGAAGATGAGATGGTAAGGGTTTAAGTTCCAGTTTTGGAGCCTCCTCAATTGAGGGTCTAGGGGGTAGGCCGATTGGCCTATCCAAAGGCTCAAACTGCGATCTTTCTCTTATGTATTCACAAGATGCATCCAAAATTTGCAATATCTCCTCAACCTCTTCTTCCAGTTCCAAGTGATTGAACAACATCACTGCCTTTTCTAGTGCATCTTCTTTAAATGCACTTGGCTCTACAGCTGGTTCATTTATCTTCACTACAAAAATCATGGCCAGGTCCTCGTAATGACGAGGTAACTTAATGGATATACTTTGAAGACTGCTTCTTCATTGTCCACCCTCAGGATCATCTTACCTTCTCGGACTTTGATAATGGCATCTATAGTGGCCAAAAGAGGTCGTCCCAAGATGATAGGAACTAACTCATCAGCCTTGTACCCCAGGATGATAAAATCTGTAGGGAAAATAAACTTCCAAATCTGCAGCAAGACGTCCTCAATTACCCCCTCAGGATAAACATAAGATTTGTCAGCTAACTGTAGCAGCACCGTGGTGGGTATCGGAGCTCCTAATCCCAATTGTTTTAACATTGACAACAACATCAGATTGATACTTGCACCCAAATCACTACCAACATCAATTTCACTAATCCTCACGGGGATGGTAAAACTACCCGGATCCTTAAGCTTTTGTGGAATCTTATGTTGAATCCTGGAAGTGCACTCCTCAGTAACTGTGCCGGTCTCAAATTCAGTTAACCTCCTCTTATTTGCCACTATATCCTTAATATATTTTGCATATTTTGGGACCTCATGGAGCATGTCAACCAAATAGATGTTCAAGTGTATCTGCTTCAGCATATCTAAAGATTTGTGAATCATATGGTCATCATTCTTCTTTCTCAATCTTTGAGGAAAAGGAGGTGGCACCCTCTCTGATATTTGCTCACACTCTATTTTGTTTCTCTCATCTTCCTCTACAGGTTTTGGCACTCTTTCTTCTTCGAGCCCAGACTGCTCCTTTTTCTTCTTAGCCACTTCTACTAACTTTCTCCCATTTCTCAACGTCACTGCATTGACTTGAGCATTTTTCTTTGTATCACTTGGGAGAGATCCAACAGGTCTAATATTATGATTGTTAGCCATTTGCCCAAACTGCCTCTCTAGATTTCTGAACTATGTGCGCAATTGTTGATTCCCAGCCATAACTTTCTGGTTGTCTAGCAAGAGCTTTTTCATGACGTCAGTCAAACTCTCTTCTGATTGCTGTGGAGGTTGAGGTGGATGATAATGATTCGCTTGAGGCCTGATGTTCTGATTTCCACCCCAAGAGAAGTTAGTATGCTTCCTCCAGTTCGGATTGTATGTGTTACCCTATTGAGCATTTTGATTCATCGGCCCTCTTTCTTGTTGCCCCACGTAGTAGATGGATTTAGGATTCACGGGGCATATGTCACTTGTGTGACCTTCACCACATAACTCGCAGCAAGTAGACATCTGTTGCACATGTTGTATCTGTTGTACTTGGTGCATTGTCATCTTATTCATCTGATTGATTTGCTAATCTCGCTATATCTAGCCTCTAGGCTGAGAAATCATCAAGCTCGATCACACCTACTGCCTTTTGTTTAAGTGCTCTTCGTAGTTCCCCATCTCCTTGCCAATTATTATCACTAGCAGTGAAATTGTTTAGCAGGATCTGGATCTCACTATACGGGCTTGCCATGCAACTACCCCCACAAGCTTAGCTAAGATTCATCTTTGATGCCTCGTCCAACCCATCAACGAAAGTGTGACCCAACACTTCATCAGTCTGACAATGATGTGGGCAGTCTCTGAGTAGCTTCTTGTATCTTTCCCAAGCTTGATGAAGAGTCTCGCCATCTCATTGTTGCAACCCAAGAATCTAGCTCCTCATCGACTTTGTCTTTTTAGTGGGAAAAACTTGATTAAGAATTTTGTTGCTAGATCATTCCAATTGTGGATTGAGTTCGCGAGCCCTTTTGCAACCATTCCTTAGCTTCCCCTAGCAGTGAAAAGGGAAACAGTGTCAACCTGACATAGTCCTTAGAAACATTCGGATAATTGTAAGTGTCTGTAATTTCCACGAAGTTCTGAATATGCCTCTGCGGTTCTTCATGAGATAGACCCACATATTGCCCAGTAGACTGAATCAGTTGTACCATGTACTGTTTGAGTTCAAAGTGACCCGTGATCTCAGGCTTCACAATTTCCTGAGTCATATTAGCAAGATTGGGCCTTGCAGCTTCTATCACCGGACTCCCTTCATTTACCTGCCATCTCTATTGGCTGTGGTTGAACTACGATGTCCAACTCTCTTTCAATTCTAGTTCTAGCTTCAACTTCCCTCCTCACTCTATGAAGTGTCCGTTCGATCTCAGGATCAAGAGGAAGGATATTGTTTGCGCTTCTGTTCCTCCGCATTCAAGAGAGGGGCTTGCGTTATCACAAATAAAGCAAACTAAAAGTTAAAACTTGAACAAATAACGAATAAAAGAATAACTTAGATAAACAATCAATAACTAAGTCCTCGACAACGGCGCCAAAAACTTGCCGGTTCCCCAAGTACACGCAAGTATATATGGTCGTCAAGTAATAAAGTGACTCGAAAGTCCGATGTCGAATCCAACGAGACTTAGATCAATTGTCAAATAAGCAAACTAAAATTAATTAATTGTCCAAGATGTTTAAGAGTGATATTTTTCTATTAATCTCCTATTGCGGAAATTAAACAAGTAACAACTAATTTATCAAGAATGCAAATGTGTATGATGAGATTTTAATTCGTAGTAGGTGAAACTTCCAGGGTTGTGGTTGGTTTATCAATCCTATTAAGTTCAATAATCACACTCGTTAATCCAGATTATCTATGGTTGCTAATTAACTGGATCGTTTATATGAATAGTATGTTCCCACAATACTACTCGTTGGCCCACAATATATCAATCCTATATTCCTATGGTATTGGGTCTATCATGAACGAATATAATACGGTATTCAATTAAGCAAGACTGTTAGGTATATTACTATCCTAACCGATAAATCGTCCCCCGAGCCACGGGTTCAGAAACAAGCTCTCTCTAATTCCACTCCAATCTAAACAAGGCTTTCCCCAAGCATAGCATACATAGTAGAGTGAATTGGTAGCTACAACAATTTACAAGTTAAAACTAGAATTAAAGAAACAACCACAAGATTATAATCCGAATTAACGAAGATGTAGTTAATAAACGTTAATAATCATGTCAACCACAACCCTAGAACTAGAGTGCTTAGCCACTCATGTTCATTGTAACAATTTTTCAAGTATTTTTGCAGAAACAAATTACAAAGAAAAGATAAAGGAATGAAGAACTCGATGATTTTATCCTCCAAAAGTTGTTCCACGTGAAGTTCTTGCCTCCGGTCGCAAAAACTCCTCTAAAAATTATGTTTAATGACTATTTATATGTGTAGGGAAAAAGCCTAGACGAAATAACCAAGTCTAAAACCAAAAAGGAAACAAAATAGGCTTTACAACCCGGAACACCCTCGCTATAGGCCTCGCGGCGCGAGGCAAAATGCGAGCTTCATCTCGCTGTAGCCCGTGCGACACAAGCTCTGTCGCGCGCTTTAATCCTCGCCTCGCCTACTCTAACGCGAGCAAAGTAGCTCGCTACGCCTGCTGCTGTTTCAATTCAATTTTGTTGCCTAACATTTCCAATTCACGTTTTGTTTCTTTTTTCAATTGTTCTTTTTGTCTTCTTTTGATTTGTCTCTTTTGTCTTCCTTTGTAATGTTAAATTTTAATCCTTATATATCCACTAATTAAATAATCATAACTCTATTTTTGTAGTGTATAAAATACACATAAAATCTTTATTTTGCTCCCAATTTCGTCTTCAACGTACCTACACATAAAATAAACTCAATTAAGCACAAATATAGTATAGTTTAGCATTAAAGCCCCAAAATGTAAGGTAAGTAATGCTCTAAAAATATGAATTATAGGTAAACATCAGAAATTACTCCGAAAAATAGTCATTCGCGAAAGGGGATATCCTATAATTATATTAGATCAATATGCAATCTGTAACAAGAAACTGTTTGATTCTTAATGGTAAAATACTTGCACGATAGTTATATCAAATACGAATTGTCTTTATACGATTTCATTTGTGTGCGTGCGCGCAACGAATTAAAAGGAACCGAACATGATCTTGTTTTTCATTATCAGTTTCATGTGATGTTTTCTAGAGNAATTTTTTCTGGAGCAAGTGAATTTCAAATGGCTCAAACATGCATCACTTTTGATGTTCCCCATGACGTGAGTATCAAAGTTGCCCACTTAATGTTTGGCGTTATTATCACTTGCCACTAAGATTTTAGTGGAATTGTTAAGTACAAGGATAATACGAAGATCCTAAAATTCGCTCGGGCGGTATTAGTTTCTAGATATTAATAATTTATACATATTTAATA
>AWOL01S0153387.1:0-11432 GCA_000715115.1 Nicotiana otophora
CTAAATATTACAAAAGAAGTTCTATTCTTCCGGACTATAATCCTTGAATTTCGTATTTTAATGTCAGAATCTTGTACATGTATACTTCGAGAAAGAAGTACTAATTATTTTAAGACCTCAAGCAAAAGAGAGGCAAGGGGAATTAATAAAAGGACTTCATGTTTTATCCAGTATTGACTGTGAACATTCCAACACTAAAGTAAACAACATAGTTAAATCCAAATTATGTTAAAGACAAAATGCAATTATGGTTTGTCCACACGGTAGGTAATGTAACAACACCCATATGTGGGATAATTATATTACAAAATCAAGTGTCATCTAGCGATAGGGACCCACCGGAAGATAAACAATAACATAACTATATTTGAGTCCCAAATAACTTGAAGTCGGCTATATTAATTTATTTATTTTAAATTCGACTCATGTCATCGTCACAGAGATAGAAACGAAAGAAGAGAAGAGAAATGGGCTTCTGTCATTGAGGTCAAGAGGTGGTTGGCATTTGGCTGTCTTTGCCTTATTCTGTTTGGTTTCTAACTCAAATTGGCATCAGTTTTAATTTGTTGTATTGTTATATTCTATTTTCTTCCTTCTGATTCTTGGTTGTTCACATTTTTTCTCAAAAGGATTCTACATCACTTGACATTAGTTCTGTTCTTGATATTCATTAATTAGTTCTGCACTGGAATATACAACTACACACTTTCTCTTGAGTTCTAGCAAGTGGTAAAATAGTTACACGACAAAAAATATGGATGATTCTACTATATTTGACGTAGGAATTTAACATTTCCATTCAACAGTACTGAGTACAAAGCATGTGGCAAATGAAAATTAGCAAAACAAACAACTTGTTTGGATGGTTATTATTTATCGTTTCATAATGTATTGTATCGTATTATATTGTATTGTTTTAATGTATATAATATTTGGATATATTGTATTGTTTGCCGTCGTTTTATGATGTCATGCACAAATAATATGAAAAATAAACTTGTAATATTACAAAGAAAAAGTAAGGTACGGGGTAGAATTATTATATAAAAAAGTAAAGTAAATGATAAAATAAGATTATTTAATAATAAGAAAGGACAAGATGAAGGAAAAACAAGGTGTTGGTTTTCACTAAAATAAACGTAAATATTCTTCAAATCATTTGTATCAGAAACTAGTCAAAACACACAACTTTCAACAAAATGCTAAGATTAGCTTCAATGGAAGAGAATAGAATCGATGAAAGTATTCAGCAAATTGTGCTGTCAATGAAGACTGGAAATAGTAGGCCAGAAACAAAAACTAATCATTTTGGCCCACTAGAAGGAGCAGGTGTTTTCTTCTGGGTTGTATATTTTCAACTTCTTCAAAATGAAAACAGAATCCAGTTTTCAGACATGGATTGGACCTACCATTTTACCAAATGCAAGGTTTATAGGACTAGATCCAGCTAAAACATTTAAGATCAGGCCTTAGTAGATGTTGTAGATATGACACACTAGGTAGCCACTCTAAAAGGGTGCTATTTAGAAATTAGCTAATACATCATGAATTTTAGTTTTCCAGATCAATTTTTCAGGACAAAAACGTCATGTATTGTCATGAAATTATAATTTTTAGCTCAAAGTTTCAAATCTAAATAGGTACTGACTACTCCTTAAATAGTAGCCCTAAGAATAGCTATTTGTGCACTTAGCCAATAGATTTTGTTCGAGTGAGTGAAGGGTTAGATTTCTGATCTTGTATAGACTTTTTAATGCTTCTCTCTAATGTTGGAAGTGCACTTCATTTTGAATGTCAAACTTATTAAAGCAGTATACCTAAAGCAAGAGGAAATATTTGTTCCAAAAATATTGTATCATAAAATAGTCATTTTCAGGAATGTTATTTAGAGATTAGTCCGTATTTATTTTATTCTAAAATTTTTAACTTCAGAACAACTGAACAGTAAAAACTGAAATTGAGTACGTGCACACTAATTCCTAAAACAGTAGAACTTCAGAATGCCTATCCCCATATTAGGGAAAACAAAAAATAACAGTTCCAAATCAACAGTGACACTGACACCATCTCTTCTCCCGCTCTCGGTCATCTCGCTCATGCAACAAAACACACACACACACACAGTGAACAACCACCATGGCTGCCACCATCATTAGGTCACCAAAAATCTCCCTCCCCCCTCCCGAAACAACCACCTCAAATCTCTCATCCCTCACTCACACCTCCTTCACTCCGTTACCTAAACGACGTCGTTGTCTCTCGATCTACGCCTGCGCCGACGGTGCCGGCGACCAACGCAACAGCCCATTCGGAGGAGAAATTAAGAAAGGTCAAGCAATTGAGCTTAATAAAGTCAATGATGAACATCCTTATGAATACAATGCTAAGGATTCACCTAATCCCCTTCCAAGTAGGTTACAGTTTTTAAAATTGATCAATCTCGATAAATTTAGGGTTTTAATTGATAATGTAATTGTATTGATTTTTTATGTTGAAATTGATGAATTTTAGGGCCATTAACATCGGCTGATTTGAGCAATATGGCATCTGAAGGGTCTCGTCTTCGGGTTGCTTATCAGGTTATGGATTTTATATGTATATATAATCTTTTTTCAAATTTTTTAGAGATGTTTATATAAGTATATTGAAATGAGTTTAAGTGCTATATACCGTCCATGTAAAAATAATTACACAATCAGGTCAATTATTAGGTAATTATAGGTAAATCTCTTGATAAGCATTAATTTGTAACCTGGTAAAAATGTTAACTAACCTGCTATCACATGTTAAAGTTCAGCGATGATGTTAACTTAAATCCTATAGAAATTTACCAACAGTTTTAGAGATGTATATGTATTAGACTATGCACCCACTAGTTTCAAATTCTTTGATATGCCTCTGCTAATCAGGTTGCCTTTGGACGTTCCTGATTAGTTATGTATTGATCTTTCAGGGAGTGCGTGGTGCTTACAGTGAATCAGCAGCAGAGAAAGCATATCCAAACTGTGAAGCAGTTCCCTGTGAACAATTTGATACTGCTTTTGAAGTGAGTTTTTCTTTGGTTCCACTCAATTTGGGCAACAGTTTGTTTTCCTCAATGAATTATGCATTTCTTTGTGTGTAGGAGCGGATGACTGTTAACCATGGTTGTAAACTTATCCATCATTGGTTACTTTGTGTTGTTTAATGAGTATTTATTTTTCAAAGATAAAGTAAAAACCTAGTGCTAATTATATCAGTTCTAGAATTAAAATAGGATGGTTGAAGTGGGGTGCTATGAGGTATTATTTGATAGGAAGATATCTAACTAATTAATAAACAATTTCTGTAGAGCAGATGTGATTTGTCAGACAAGCAATGTCACATAGGAGTGAATATTTGCCTCTAAACCCTGCATATAATGTCATAGAAATGCAAAGTGTTGTATTGGATGTGTGGCAAGTGGCCACAAAATTGGATAATATTAGAATGGTCACACCCTATCAAGGGTGCAAGTACCACAGACAGAGGCTAACATAATAGAAAGCTAGTTGAGATAGTTGTTGAATATCCTTAAATAAAAAAGAACTTAAGAAATTGTCAATATTACTCCATATTATTATTACATGCTTTCAAATCCTGCTACTTGTGTTGACACTTATTCCAATCTAAGGGATAACTTAATATCAATTTAACATGTTGAAGGAACTCATGACTTCTCTGTTCCTAGCATAAGACGTGGTTACTATGATTTTCCATGTCATGAATGTTTGAATTCTAGCTATATTAACCAAAAAAGTTTAAATTATTGCACCATGTGTTGAAATGTTGACCCACTTTAACTTCAACAATAACTTGCTAGTATCCTTAATCTTTGGCTTGGTTAGGGATTATGGAACCTCTTTTTCTTTTTAATCAGTAAAAAAGATGGACCTTTTTTCCTTTTTTCATACTGGTTGCCAATAGTTCAAATATTGCATTTTCTTCAATATGGATATGAAGAAATCAGTTAGTCAAACATGAGTCTACCTGTATAAGAAATTTCAAGTATTTATCAACAAGCTGCCCAAGCTGAGAGATACTGGAAGATGCTGGAAGTAGCTTATTGGCTTGAATTGTTATGTGAAAAATGCTGTTACATCCTCTTGTAGCTTTCGTATGCTCACCCAAAGACTTCATAAGAGGCCCTTACGTTCATAATATGTCTCTATAATCTAGTTCGTCCCATACTTTTTCCTTTGATTTTGTCTATCTCTGCCTTTCTTTATGCTTTTCGAAAACCACCATGTTGGGGCTTGGGTTAGATCAAGGACCCTGTATTGGTGTCTTCTATAAATATCTAGAGGTAACTTCAGGAAAGCTATTTTCTTTGAAAATAGGAGAGGAACATATATCAGCCAATGATTTTATAATGTTTGCTTGCATAATCTATTTTGAGCTGGAAACCGGTTGGGTTTTGTAAGAAGTAATAGAAATGACTATTGCATGTAGGTATGCGTATAAAATCTGGCAGTAATCCCAACATTTTCAGAATTGACTACCATAAATTGTCTGATCATAACGACTATCTGCTTGCTCTTAATTGTAGGAATGGTACCAATTCTCCTTTAGGTATGTTAGGCCAAGCGGGTTTAACTGATCTTCTCAATGCTGTACAACGAAACAGATAACCAAATCTCAAAATTTGTACTACAAGCCTTAGGTTGGATTGAAATTTCTTGTGTAGTGGTTTCAGTTTGTCCGATTAAACTAATTCGGTTAGGCAAGACATAATAGCTGGGGCCTGCCAGACTAAGGTCACTAAAGATTCTTAAGCTGGCTTGTGTCATTAATTTATATTTTCTTAAAGAGTAAGGTCATTAAGGACTCTTAACATTAACAGTAGATGTTTTGAAGGACACAGCAACTCCTTACAGAAGATCAAGATGAACTGCTTATTTTTGTTTCACTTTTGGTGTAAGGAAGATTTTGTACAGGATGTAGATTCAATGATAGATATCATAGGATCACTGTAGTAGGAGATAGAAGATAGCCGTGGTTTTTGCTCTTTTTGATATATGTATATATGGCCTTAGCACAGCCTTTGTGCTACGATTATATAATATGTTACCATTCTCAAAAATATTAAAGACTCTGAACAGTAAGTTCTAGATGCAGCAGAAGCTAGTTTCACATTCTTTTGCACCTATATAGATTAAATCAAACCATGATTTCACCTTCCTTTCTTGTTTGATAGGCTGTTGAAAGGTGGCTTGTTGATAGAGCAGTTTTACCAATAGAAAACTCTTTAGGAGGGAGTATTCACAGGAATTATGACCTTTTACTGAGACACCGTCTCCATATAGTTGGAGAAGTCAAACTTGCAATTCGGCACTGTTTAATGGCTAACAATGGCGTCAAAATTGAAGACCTGAAAAGAGTTCTTAGCCATCCTCAGGCATGTTTCTTTTGCTTCCTAATTGTTTATATGCTTGACACACATGTTTATTCATCGAAAACCTGGTTGTACATAGGCTCTTGCACAGTGTGAGAACACATTAACAAAGTTGGGGTTGGTCAGAGAAGCTGTGGATGATACTGCTGGTGCAGCCAAGGTGAGACAAGATTCTAACTTCTGCACTTTTGGATTTTAGAAGATTCTGTAATTGGTCTGGTAAATTATAATTGATTCAACCAGCTATCTTGAGATTTTTGAATCGTGATATGTTTTCTGTGATTATTTCTGCAGTATGTTGCTTTCCAAAAACTAAAAGATGCAGGGGCAGTTGCAAGTTTGGCTGCAGCTAGGATCTATGGTTTGAACGTGCTTGCACAAGATATTCAGGTATGCAGAGATCTGGAGTAACAATCTAGCTGTCGACAACATTTTATTCATTAGTCAGTTCTCTGATGTATCTTTCTTTTAGGATGACTCTGATAATGTCACACGCTTCCTTATGCTGGCTAGGGAACCCATTATTCCTGGTACTGATAAACCATTCAAGGTTAGTCCTGCAGTTTACCAACTCTTCAAATGTGGAGCAAATACTGAATAACTGAATTCATATGTTTTTTCTCTTCAAAGTTACTCTCACCTAATTCTGTGGATTGTGCTTATCTACTGATCGTGACAGACAAGTGTGGTCTTTTCGCTCGATGAAGGTCCTGGGGTGCTTTTCAAGGCACTTGCTGTTTTTGCTATGCGAAATATCAATCTTACTAAGGTTAGTTTATCTCAGCTGAAAATACTCTGTTATTTCTCAGGCCACAGGTAAGATATACTAACTCAATTTTTTTTGGCTGTTCTACTTTAAATTTTGGCTCAGATTGAGAGTCGTCCGCTGCAAAAGCAGGCTTTGCGGGTGCTTGATGATAGTACAGATGGATTTCCAAAGTATGCATCATACAAGTCTTCCCTCTACTTTTGCAGTTTCTAAATGCTAGTACCATCTTATGATCAGAAGAACATTTAGTTACAATGTTATTGCATTGCTGTTGTGAACTTCCTAATTGTGTGCGACATGCTTATGCAGATACTTCCCTTACCTTTTCTATGTGGATTTCGAAGCATCTATGGCTGACCAAAGGGCTCAAAATGCTTTGGGACATCTCAAGGTATTTCTTAGACATACTTGATGTTGTAGTATTTATTGGTCATCATACAGGAAGGAGCAAAGTAATACCACTCAAAAGAGTTGTCGAAGACAAGTGTATATAAGGTGATTCAGGGTAGCTCACTTGCGGGCTACCCAAACCCGCCCTGTGTAGGTGGGGGTTCAATTTTCCATAGAGTATTCCTATTCCCTTCTCCCATTTCCTCCTCCCCTTCCTCCTCATTTTATAATAGTTTAAAAAGAAAAAACCCGAATCCACTAGTGGATAGTCGAGAACACTGAACGAGAATTGTTTTTTTCCCTTGCAGGAATTTGCAACCTTTTTGCGAGTATTAGGGAGTTACCCTTCAGATAGTGGTGTAGCTTGACATTTACAAGGTATTACTTGAATGTTTGAGAATTTTTATGAGAGATCCATTATAGATACCTTTTTGCTCCTCCATAAAAGAATATTATTTTGCTTAAGGGGCTTATTGCCTTTGGCCTGATGGAGAAACATTCATGTCTTTTTCCTGTTCAATGTTGAAGTAATTGTGGCCTATATGGAAAAAGGAATACGGGAGTAGAGGACAGAGAATCCTTGAATCCTCAAATTAAGTATAACCAAACGAGGAAACAGGTAATCTAGAAGAATAGCAGATCTTTTGGCTTTTAGTCTTAGATGTGCCATCCTTCTACTCGTATCCGTCTTTTCCTTCTTTTCCAGGACCCCCACCCCCACCCCACCTCCAAAAAGTAATTTCAGTTTGGCCTAATGAAATTTAATGACACGAGAGGGGAAACTACAGTTGAATAGTCTATAAGGTTAAGCAATGACGAACTTATATGAATTGCTAAAGCCTAAACAGATGCATCTTGACTAGAATTTCTGGGTGATATAGTCAGGCTTGGCATGTTCAGAGTTGATATTTGCTTGTTCTTGATTTTGTAATACTTTTAGCCAAGTCTGAACTAAACAATTCTCATTACTAACGTTAATTGCTAATGCAGGCAATCACACTATATGGAAGACACGCTGGTGACATTGGTATTTCCTCTCTCCAATTGCTGCAATGTCATTATAGATACCATGCAGCACTACAGTACGTCCTCAGCGGTTCTGTTGATACCATGATACAGTTTTCTTTTGCCAACTGCAATTTGATGCGTGTAATTACTGTTTTTTTATTTATTTATTTAAAAAAACCCAGAATCCATCTTCTTTTCTTGTGTTCTTTATTTTCAATCCCAGATCTGTTTTCTTAGGTTCACGGGTCCTGATCGTATTGGTTTTTGAAAGAGTGAAATGTAGAAGAGCAGAGAATAGATGTATTCATCTGTATTTTGTTACAAGTATTTATTTATCAAGAACAGAGATGATTCTTTATTGCATTTGGCAACTTGCAACAAGTGTCGGTGCTCTTATGCACAGGTAATTAACAATTGGTCTTTTAGTTGTCTCAAATTGTTGAATCCTTTATTGAAACGCTGCCTTGTTTGTTAAAAATGGATGGACGAGGGAAATTTTATTGAAACGCTGCCTTGTTTATTTTTTTTTCTTCTACTTACATTATAAATATATATTTGCACAATTCTGAAAAGCAGTCTATGTTTTGAACTCATATATTTCCAATAAACACAACTTTTGAACCCGATTTGCCTCTGCTACTAGCGTATAGTTGACGCTCAACGTCTTTTGGGTTCACGTCAAATCACTGGGTTTGCAATTTTGCATGGCCGTATTTAGAAGTTGATAACTTTTTAAAAATTAAATCCATGGTCTGGATATTAATTTTGAATTCAAGCTTTAATTCTGAAAAAGTGGTCAGCTTCTAAATACAAAGGCACAAAACTGGATGATGCCCAAACCTGAAAAAAGAAAAACGTTTAGGCTCTGTATGATCAGGCATAAACGCCAAATTTCAGGATACAAATAGAATGGAGGACAAATAGTGCACCATTGGCTTGGAAACATTAACTTCCCTTTTATAATTAAGAAAAGACAATGTTCTATAATTTGTGCATGCCTATGAGCTGTGCTTTCCACATTTGATCCAACACTAGTCAGCATTACGTGCAAGATAACACTAGAGATTGCGTTTGATTTAAGTGCAAGTGTACATCAGAGGCCGAATTAGCTTTTTGGTTACGAACTAATAACTTTCAATATAGAGTATGAATTTATATATAAAAATCTACTAAGATCTTTAATAAGTATTAGATTTGAACCCATAATCTTAACAATATAATGCGTTCAATACTAAAAACCCTAAAAGTTGAACCCATTAAATTTAAATCCTGAATCCGCTTCTGATACAAATGACCTTTGAATTATTATTTTTTATTAAAAAGAAAAGTTACAGCCACTACTTTCCAGTCTCCACTATAACAAGATGCTTTATATACTAGAGTACTAGACAACGAGAAAAAGAGAGAGATTCCTATAAAAGGAAGAAAAAATGGTCATAAAACACAAATTATTACTATAGTGAACAACATAGGGATCAAGAATTGACAAGTCCCAACTTAGTAGATGTGTCCTAACTTACTAACAAGTTGGAGTTTCCTACTCGCTATTTGCTATGCGAAATTAATATTTTTTTTTTTAAAATCTCCTTCCTTCCCATTAGATTTTTTCTTTACCTCTACACGACTACATTTGTTTTAGCCTCTTTTGATTTACTTCATTTATCCTTGCTAATCCCTATTTTAACTAAAAAGAAATAATTAATTTCTTACTGAGTGATTTCTTCAACTGAGAGAAAATTATAGTGTTTCATAGAAGAAATCCATTTGCCCGAGTACATAACGTTTCACCATGATTTCATTCACTTCACCAAAACACAATGAGACTAATGGTTCAAGGATAAGTCGACATTTGCTTTCCTTTTTGTTTATTAAATTTTCTAGTGGATTTGATTGGCTAAAACATATAACGTTTCATCTTAGTTGTGATGGGTTCCATCCCATTCAATAGCCAAAGTAATAGGCACGTGCCTAAGGAAAATTTCTTTGGTTTGGTAGCCAACTTTATTGAATTTGTTTGGGTTGGTAGCCAACTTTGTTGAATTGTCAACGTTGAAGAAAAAGAAGGAAAAGTGTGTGCAAATTGTCAAATATAATAGGCTTTAGAGAGTGAGGCTTCAGCTATAAAAGGAGATCTTCAACTCTCATTTTCATACACCAACAAAGAGAGAAAGAAGGAGTGAGGTTTCACGGACAAGGTATAAGAAAATAGTCTGTGAGAAAAATAGAGAGTGAGCGATATTATAGTGAGGTGAGAATATCAAAAGAGGGTTATTTCTTTTGAGTGTTATAGCGGTCTTTGGAGTATTTTACTCAGACCTACAAAATATAAAATTTCTTGCTATAGTGATATCAGTTGCTCGTCTCGGGGCCACGATTTTTTTTCTTATTCAAAGAGTTTTCCACGTAAAAATCTTAGTGTCGTTGTCACTCTTTTTCTTGCTAATTACCGTATCTTGGTTCTACGTGATTATTCCGCTTCTATTATTGTGAATATTATTTTTGTAGGGGGTTTATTCCCAACAACTGTTATCAGAGCACAGGTTATGCTCGTTCATAGAAATACTATTCACTATCGGTAGTACTATACTCGGTGAAAAACAAAAACATCCAGAGTAAAGTACGAGGTAGCAAAATTTAACGGAGATAGCGGTTTCTCAACATGGCAAAGAAGGATGAGAGATATGCTCATCCAACAAGGATTACACAAGATACTAGATGCTGATGCCAAAATGTCTGATACCATGAAAGCTGAAGATTGGGCCGACTTAGATGAAAGGGCTGCTAGTGCGATCAGGTTGCACTTATCAGATGATATGGTAAATAACATCATTGATGAAGACACCGCACGTGGCATTTGAGCAAGGTTGGAAAGCCTATACATGTCCAAAACGCTAACAAATAAATTGTACCTAAAGAAGCAGCTATACGCCCTACACATGGGTGAAGGTATAAATTTTTTGTCACATTTAAATGTATTTAACGGACTAATTACACAGCTCGCCAATCTCGGAGTGAAAATCGAGGAAGAAGATAAAGCCATCTTGATGTTGAACTCGTTGCCATCTTCGTACGATAATCTGACAACAACCATCCTGCACGGTAAGACTACCATTGAGTTGAAAGATGTCACATCGGCTCTTTTACTCAATGAGAAGATGAGAAAGAAGCCTGAAAGTCAAGGACATGCTCTCATTACAGAAGGTAAAGGCAGGAGTTATCAAAGGAGTTCGAGCAACTATGGTAGATCCGCAGCTCGTGGGAAGTCTAAGAACCGATCCAAATCAAGAGCTAGAAATTGCTACAATTGTGATCAACCATGTCACTTCAAAAGAGATTGCCCAAATCCAAGGAAGGGCAAAGGTGAAACTAGTGTCCAGAAGAATGACGACAACACAGCCGCCATCGTGCAAAACAATGACAATATTGTCCTCTGTATAAACGAGGAAGAGGAATGCATGCACTTATCAGGTCCAGAGTCGGAATGGGTGGTTGATACAACAACATCTTACCAATGTCACACCGGTAAGAGATCTTTTTTGCAAATATGTAGCAGGTGATTTCGGCCTTGTGAGAATAGGTAACACAAGTTACTCAAAGATTGCGGGGATTAGTGACATTTGTATTAAGACAAATGTCGGATGCACATTGATTCTGAAGGATGTACGGCATGTACCTGATTTGTGGATGAACTTGATCTCGGGAATTGCTTTAGACCGAGATGGATACGAAAACTATTTTGCAAATCAAAAGTGGAAACTCACCAAGGGATCATTGGTGATTGCAAAGGGAGTTGCTCATGGCACGTTGTACAGGACAAATGCAGAAATATGCCAAGGTGAATTGAATGCGACA
>AWOL01S0153417.1:0-14908 GCA_000715115.1 Nicotiana otophora
CCATCCAGTAAGCAATAAAAAGCACGTCCGGTGACAGTTCTTGTGGGGATCAATTCATTCTTGGCATTCGTTATCACAGTCATGCCCCCTTTCTTTGGGAACATTGCACCGGAGAAATCCATGAGCTATCGGAAATGGGGTAAACAACCCCGGCATCCAACCACTTTATGATCTCCTTCTTGACCACCTCTTGCATTGTTTCATTTAGCCTCCTTTGATGTTCAACGGAGGGTTTGGAACCCTCCTCCAATATAATCTTGTGCATGCAAAAGGTGAGGCTTATGCCCCGGATGTCTGCCAAGGTCCATCCGATTGCTCTTTTCCTCCTTTGTAGCATTTCCAATGTGGACTCTACCTGAATGTTAGTCAAACAAGAAGAAAGGATAACCAGTAGAGTAGAAGAAGGTCCAAGGAATTCATACCTGAGATACGGAGGCAATGGCTTTAACTCCAAAGTGGGATGCTCTTCGATTGAGGGTTTTGTTGGAGGAGTCGTCCGATTTTCAAGACCCAAAGATAGCTTGCGGGGCTCATAAGTGTACGACCCCATCTCTTGCAATGCATTCACACACCCCACATAACCTTCTTTCTACTCATCATCATCAAGGCTGAGCAATACGACTTCCAAATTATCCTCAACATTCATTGTGGCACTAGCATCATCAACAATTACTTCGGTCACTAAATCCACAAATGAACAAAATTTGTTACTATTTGGTTGCCTCATCGATTTGCACACATGGAAAACCACCTTTTCGTCACCCACCGGGAAAGTGAGCTCACCGGCTTCCACATCAACAAGAGCCTTCCATGTAGAAAGAAAAGGTCTACCCAAGATAATAGGTACCTCGTAGTCAACCTCACAATCAAGGATCACAAAGTCCGTTGGAAGGATTAACTTATCAACACGGACTAACACATCATCAATAATTCCCAATGGCCTCTTCATAGTCCGATCCGCCATTTGCAACCTCATAGATGTGGGTCTTGGTTGCCTAATTCCCAAAGTTTTGAACACTGAGTAGGGCATCGAGTTGATACTTGACCCCAAATCACATAAAGCTTTGGCAAAGTAGTCGCTCCCAATAGCGCAAGGGATTGTGAAAGCACTCGAATCTTCCAATTTCGGAGCCATTGAGTGCACAATAGCACTCACTTAATGTGTCATATTGATAGTTTCACAATTTATCGACCTCTTCTTGGTGACCAAGTCCTTCATGAAATTTGCATAACCCAACATTTGTTCCAACGCCTCAACCAACGGTACATTGATAGACAAACTCTTCATCATGTCAACAAACATTTTGAATTGGTTCTCACTATTTTTCTTTGCAAGCCTTTGAGGTTATGGAGGAGGAGGCCTTGGCATTGGTGCCTTATCCTTTGTCACTACCGGTTCCGGTAAATCAATCACGTGCTCCCTAGACGGGTTCACCTCTTCTTGCGTATCCTCCACATTTTCATCAATATCAATTCTCATGTCGTCATTAGCTTAAACCACATTGCTTGGAATTTATCTTCTTGAACCACAACATCATCATCCACAATTCCTATTTGATTTGAGGTGGTTGCATCTCCACCTTTTCCACTTCTCGCAGTCACATCCATAGCATGTCCCGTATTATTCCCACCCTTTGGGTTCACCATCGTATCACTTGGTAGTGCCCCCTCAGGACGAGTGTTCAATGCTTGTGAAATTTGGCCAAATTGAACCTCCAAATTGCGGATTGAAGTGTTTTGGAAGGCCAATTGAGCATCAGAGTCGGCATTTTTCTCCATCATTTGTCTGAACATATTTTCAATCCGTCCCATCTCATTGTTAGAAGAGATCGGGCCTTGATAAGGATAGAGAGGTGGATTGCTCGGTTGTTGGAATATCGGGGGCCTTTGAAAACCCGACCCCCGATTGTTGTTGTTATTCCACCCTCCTTGATTACCTCCCCAATTACTTTGATTGCTGCCACCCCAATTGCCTTGGTTTCCTTGATTATTCCAATTGCCTTGATTATTGTTATTTCCCCAATTGCCTTGGTGGCCTTGATTGTTCCAATTTCCTTGATTTCTTTGTGATCTCCATTGTTGTTGATTTTTGGGCATTGTTTCTTTGACCTTGATAATTGTTGACGTATTATACTTCTTCTTCTTGCTCATCATATTCATCACCTTGGTCATACCCACTATCATCTTGCATGAATTGTTCCGGACGACTTTTCCCTTGTTGACCTTTTTGACGTATCTTGTTCATCATCATATTAACGCCTTCCATCGCATTCACTTGTTTCGGCCCTTGAACATATTGTAACTGAGCTTTTGCCAATTGGTTCATTGTGGTTGTTAACTCTACGATAGCTTGCCCATGATCATGTAGTTCCTTGTGTAGGTGAATGACATTGGGGTCACCTTGCGGAACATTGGCCCTACTTTGCCATGCCGATGAGGTATCCGCCATCTCATCCATAATGTCACAAGCTTCGGCATAAGATGTGTTCATGAAGTTCCCGCCGGCGAGTTGATTTACCACACATTGATTTGTTATGTTGATCCCCCTATAGAAGGTTTGTTGGATCATAGACTCGGTCATATCATTATTCGGGCACTCTTTAACCATGGTACGATATCTTTCCCAAATATCGTGCAATGGCTCATTAGGCTCTTGCTTGAACGCTAGAATTTCATCCCATAGTGTAGCCATATGCCCCGGAGAGAAACATTTGGCAATGAATATTTTGGCCAACTCATCCCATGTATGGATGGAATGATTGGGCAATCTCTCTAGCCAGTCCAATGCTTTTCCCCGTAAAGAAAAGGGAAACAGCCTCAATCTCAGCGCGTCCTCAGTAACATTGGTTTGCTTGCTCCCCAAACAAGTATCGACGAACCCCTTGAGATGCTTGTAAGCATTTTGATTTGGAGCCCATGTGAAGAATCCCCATTGCTCAAGTAGTGTAAGCATCACGTTGGTGATTTGGACGTTGCCCGCCCTAATGCGGGGCGGGACTATAGCACTTAGATAACCCTTGTTTGGCAATACCCAGTGCGCTGCCGCTCTTGGTGGAGGTGGGGGAAGGACGAAAACATTATCTTGAGGCGGTCGGCCTCGCCTATTTACTTGAGGTTCGAGAAGAACCTCATATCCTTGATCATCGCCCACTTCCTCCCCCAATGGCAAATTACCAATGGGCTCGTTGTTGAGAGCCATTCTCGTACCTATAAGCAATTCAAAACCAAAATTAGTGACTCGGAAGAAAAAGAAGACAAATCACACAAAAACCTAGATACATATCTAAATCCGTTTAACTCCCCGGCAAAGGCGCCAAAAATGGATGTCACCCAAACTCACACCACAAATATAGGTAGTGAGGCAGTCGAAGCAATAATAAAACCTAACGCAAGTCGGGGTCGAATCCTTAGGGAGTTAGAATTGGGATTAGGTATATGCTTAGTGTAATTGTACGATATGCCTTAGATTACACTTCCACATTCTTGTTTGTTATTTCTACTTCTACGTTAAACTATTGATTGCAATTATAAAACTAGAAGATAATATTTTTGGTTTTGGTTGTTTTCCAAATGATAAAAGATCTAGGGTTGTGACTTCTACCTAGGTAGTTACTTAATGGGTTGTAAACTCTAGGACAAGTTTGATTGGTTGGGGTTGTAATATAGCAATCACACGCAATTACCCACTCTATACCTCTCGGTAGTTTGAGTGATTTTGCCCAACTTGGCTTTCTCAAGTACAAATGGGTATTGCACAAAATAAGTGATAAATGCTCAAGTCAGGTCTTACTATCTCTAGATTCAACCCTTTAATTGGGGCTATCAATTTCTTGAGTTCGCCCCAATTTCTTGTTAGCCAAGTTTTCCTATATTTAGTCTCTCTTTCTCAAGTAGAGACTAAGTCAATTAGGCATGAATCAATATTTTCAACTATTAATTCTTGAATTCAAGTAAGAACTAGGCTAAGTATCACTAACCCAATCACAAACAAGTCCTAAATCAAACGCTCATTAAGTACCCACACTAGGGTTGGGCCACAATCCTAGCTAGAAATTTAGCTACTCATAAAAAATGAAGAAATACAAGAAAAAATTAAGATAGAATGCATAATAATTCATTAGGGAAAGAAAATCTAATGTTTAGAAGCTAATTTAGTACAATATTACTCAAAACAGTAAAGAAAAATGGCTCAGGTGCTCTCCCAAAACAAACCCTACCCTAAAAATGACAAAAAATTCTATTTATACTAAGCTAAAAATATCTGACAAAAATACCCCTATGGAGGTTATGCAGCTGCATTATTCTGAGTGCGCTCAGCACTATGCGCTTGACTGGTAAACTGGGCCTTCTGCAGTCGCATAAAAGTGGGATGCGGCCGCATTTCATCTAATTATGCGGTCGGCACATTTTCGAGTGCGGCCGCACACTTGACTTGGGCTGGGACTTGGACTTTCTTCTGCGAACCTCATAATTATGAATGCGGCCGCACCTTTGAATCCCGCGGACGCACAACTTTAATCAAGGCTCTCTGATTCTGGTTGTTTGCAGGCCGCATAATAGTGAGTGCGACTGCACTTGGCATCCTGTGGCCACACAATAATGGTGCAGTCCGCATTTCTTCAGCTTGCCCAAAATTCCAACTCTCTGAATCTCTCTTCTGCGGACGCACCAAAATTATGTGGTCCGCATACTCTGAAGCTAATCTGACAGGGCTTCTTCATTGTTTGCGGCCGCACACAGTATTATGCGGTCTGCACTGTAAGCATTTTTGCCTTGTTTTGGTCCTTGTCCAATTTTGACTCCTTTTTGAGTTGATTTTCACTTTTTTTGGCTCGTCTCCCTATATTCCTGCACGAAAGCATATTTTATTAGTTCCCAGGAATACCTTTAAGCATTTTTGAGCTAAAACGCAAGTAAAAAAGAGCAAAATAGCGGTCAAAATCCCTACTTATCAATGCCCGCCACCACTGATAAGTCGCTCCAATGAGAAGGAACGTAGTAAAAGCAACCACGCTCGTCTCCATAATACCCATAGTACGGAGAATGCGGTGACACTCCTCTCAAGTCTATGCTGTTCTTCCTCAGATGCTGCTAACCTAATCACGGGCTGAGCTGGGACCACAGGCTGTGTCGCCATAACGCCTGAAACCTAACCAGTATGAACCCGCTGCTCTAGAGTGTGGGCGGTGGGAGTCTATGCTCCTCTCCTGGTCTGTGAAATAGCTGGTGCAACCAAAATCAACCTCGCCTGAGCCAATATACCAAACATGCTCAGGAACTGTGTTAAGGTCTCCTGCAGTCCGGGGGTAATAGTAGGCGCCTCCGGTACCTGCCCCCAAATTGGAACTACTGGCGGCTCCTCAACTGCTTCTCTGGTAGGTGCCCTAGCTGCGGCACGTGCTCCTCGTCGGCCTCTGCTTCTAGCGACATCTGTTCCGGGGGTAACGTCATCAGTGACTGCAGCTCGTGTCCTCACCATCCATGAGAGAATAAAATGATAAAAGTTCAAACTTCGAGATCAATGAACTCGCACGATAGGAATGAAGGAAGTGAAACTGTCCTAATAGTTCCGTAGCCTCTCGAAGATAAGTACAGACGTCTCCGTACCGATCCACAAGACTCTACTAAACTCGCTTATGACTCGTACCACCTATGAACCTAGAGCTCTGATACCAACTTGTCACGATCCAATTTCCCCTCTGCTGGGTATCGTGATGGAACCTAGTCTTAGGGACTAGGTAAGCCTAACATTTACTGAATAACAACAATAATAAATAACGTCTAACAACTTTTGAAATAGAAATCTCAATAAAATTTACAATTTCCAAAACCGGTAGTGCAAGTCATAAGCTCTACAAAGTTTGTTACAATTTTCTAAATACAACTATTTGAAATAAAGTAAACAGTGTGAATACAAATGAAAAGGTGACTCTGAAGCCTGCGAACGCAGTAGCAGGTTTACCTTGAGTCTCCACAACAACAATACGCACATCTAGCTAATGATCAACTGACTTCAAAAATGCCTGGATCTGCACAAAAATGTGCAGAAGTGTAGTATGAGTACACCACGGCGGTACCCAGCAAGTATCAAGTCTAACCTCAGTGGAGTAGTGACGAGGTATAGTCAAGACACCTACTTGACTAAATAACCTAAACAAGTATAAGTATATGAACAACAGAGTATGATATCGACATAAAGACTACGCGAAGTGGCAATTAATACGGTAATTATAATAAGGAAGGAAAACAACAACTATCAGCTGAACACCATAATAATGACATAGAAGAATGAACAAAACACAGCCTAAGTCCGATAATCACAGATAAAGAAAGGACAAGTAGCAACTCAACAATACGGCAGCTTTCACACTGGGTTTTTGTCAATAAATTGCACGAGGTACCGAACCTCGGACAAATCATAACTCACGGGTCTCAATACCTGAACCCTAACACTTGGCATCCTGTGCCCTCATTACACTTCATAACCGCACTGACGACTCGCGTGCCAAATAGAGCCATTCTTACATAGAAGGCAAGTAAGCAAGAGTGTGCATCTATACTCAACAATATCAAGGAAACCTCTTATCTGATAAGAGTGCTTAACTACGTGTATGCTTGTACAAGTGTCCTAACATAGTTCATACTAGCTAGTGAGCATAAGGAAAAGAGCGAACAATATGTAGAATAGTTTCTCACAACTTTCACAAGATAAAGCTTACATAGATAAGTGTACCACTACACAAATATCAACAACAAGAATGTCCCCAGGCCATCACAAATCAACCCTTGACATAGCCCACCTTGTCTCGCCACGTGTGCAATAGTAAAGTAAATGCCCGCCTTGTCTTGCCACACATGTATAATAATGTTCCCACCTTGTCTTGCCACATGCGCAACCCACATATATGTATCCCGCCTTGTCACGCCGTATGTGAAAATATCAATAGTAAAAATATCACGGCAGAAACCTCGTGTAACCCCATAACAAAGAGATGTCAACAAAGGGCACTCTCGAGATACCGTCTCGTAGTCCCAAAAGAAAATGCTCAACAGGAAATCTCCCGAGTTACCGCCTCGTAGTCCCAAAAGTAAATATGCAAGACAGGGGGATCTCCCGAGGTACCGCCTCATAGTCCCAAAGTAAATATGCAAGACAGGGGGATCTCCCGAGGTACCGTCTCGTAGTCCCAAAGTAAATATGCAAGAAAAACCAATACAACAACAATAATAACACTAATACAAGGGTACGACAAATAAATTAACTCAGAAATTCCAAAACTCAAAGGAACGAAGGAATTAATTCACGAGGAGTGGCCACAATAGAGAATGCTAGTCATAATAAGAAAAGCTCAACAAGAAAGGAAATATTATATAACAATGGTCCACAATGTACAGTTCGACAACGAGGGAGCTAACACAAGGCGAATAATTTTAAATAAGGACAAGTCAATTAAAATATAGGATATCTAACTTCTTTTAAGGTTGAAAATTAAGAAAGAGATACAACAAATTCAATTAGGGATATACAGCAGAAAGATAATCATAACCTCAATTAAGGATGAACAATTACAAAAGAGATAATTATAACTTCAAATAAAGATAAGCAGTTAGGGAAAGATAACATGGCAATAGAAGAGATAACAATTTCAGTTAAGGCACAGATGACTCAAATAAGCATCAAGGGTGAATCATGAAGTAATTAATTCTAATTAAAGCAGGTAGAGGTGAAACTAGTAATTAAGAGACATATTCATAACATAACAACTGCATAATCACTGAATACAAGGACCTAAGAAACCTAAAAGGCCAACTTTCCATAAATAAGTCCGAGCACGTACTCGTCACCTCGCGTACATGGACTACAATTAGCATAGAAGACTCAAATCCTAAGGGGTAGTTCCCCCACACGAAGTTAGGCAAGATACTTACCTCGAACCAAACTCAATCAATTAGTAAGAATGCCCTTTCCTCGATTATCCGACTCTGAATGACCCAAATCTAGCCAAACACAATTACATATCATGAATAAAATTACGAGAAATGGATAAAATTCACAAAATACAAATACCCAATCAACCACGAGTTCACTCGTACCAAAATTATCCAAATCCGAATCAAAACTCAATTTCTTTTTTTGAAGAATTACCTCAAATTTCTCAACCAAATTCTTTAATTAAATGATGAATTCAACTATAGATTAATGAGATATAACCATAAAAGAGTTAATAATCGTTACCCACAAGCTTCCTCTAAATATCCATTGAAAGTTTGCCTTAATCCGAGCTCTCTAGGTCCAAAATTGGAGAATGAAATCAACCCTCGCACTTAGCCTTTTTCTGCCCAGTGATTTTCGCTTCTGCGGGCTTCTAGTCGCACCTACGACGCCGCACCTGCGGTAATGCCATCGCAGGTGCAAAAATGACTTAAGTCCTCTGGTCCACTTCTGCGAGCATAAGGCCGCACCTGTGAGTGCGCGCCTGCGAATTCTTGTCTGCTTCTGCGGAATCCTTATTCAGCTCGCCTTCCGCTTCTAATATCCCTTCTCCGCAGGAGCGACTCCTCTTCTGTGCCCCGTTTGTCGCACCTGCGGCCACTGGTTACCCAGACCAGGTCCGCATCTGCGAGCTCCCTTCTGCACGTGCGAGTCCGCACCTGCGGCTACCCCACCGCAGGTGCGATTACACCAGAAGTTTGAAAGCTTCAACAACTACACATGTCCAAATTTTGATCCGTTAAGCATCTGAAACTCACCCGAGGCCCCCGGGACCTCAACAAAATATACCAACAAGTCTTAAAACACCATACAAACTTAGTCGAGCCCTCAAATCACATCAAACAATGCTAAAAACACGAATCACCCTCCGATTCAAACTTAATGAATTTGAAACATTAAAATTTTTACAACCGATGCCGAAACCTATTAAACCATGTCCGATTGGCCCCAAATTTTGCACACAAGTCACATTTAACATTACAGACCTACTCCAACTTCCGGAATCGGATTCCAACCCCGATATCAAAAAGTCCACTACCGTTCAAAATCTCCAAAAATTTGACTTTTGCCATTTCAAGCCTAAATGAGCTACAGACCTCCAAAACACAATCCAGACACGCCCCTAAGTCTAAAATCACCCAACTGAGCTAACAGAACTGACAAAACTCCATTCTAGAGTCGTTTTCACATAGTTTCGACTACAGTTAAAATCCTAAGGCTTAAGCTTCTATTTTAGGGACTAAGTATCCCAAATCACTCCGAATCATCTGGTAATTGAATGCAACCACGCACGCAAGTCAATACACATAATACGAAGCTGCTCAGGGCCTTATGTTGCCGAACAAGACTTAAATTCTCAAAACGACCAGCCGGGTCGTTACATCTTCTTTATACGCCAGTATTTGTTTCTGGAGTTTCATTTTTTCTAATTAATTTTATCCAGTATATTATACAGGAAGTCTGTCATCTGTAGTATATCATACGTTAAACTGGATGAGTTCTGTATATATATACTGGATTCTGATCGTGTTTACTAATCTAAGATAAAAATATGCTTTGTTTTCATGATTTTACAGAAATGGAATCTTCAAGTAGTATATTGAAGGTGCGTAATTCTGAAATCTTCAAGTTTTTATCTTTTAAATTACATGAAATATTGCATATATTTTTTGTATTTAAATTTTAGGAGGGAGATAAACTATATGAGTTTAAGGATTGGTTTTCTGCTGATTGTTACTGGAAATATGATAGAAATTTTAAGCAAACTATTTCATCCTTTTTGTCCGGAACTCAAATTAATATGTTAAAGAACGGTGTATTTGGGAAATGTTTTGAGTTGGATGAAGTTAGTCACTCTGGGATGTCACGATCCAAATTCCATTAGAGGTCGTGATGGCGCCTAACACCGCTGTCAGGCCAACCAACAATAATTGATTAACTTAGTTACTCATTTATTATTTGAAATCACGATTTCCTTCAATTTAATAATAAAAGGTGGACTTTACAGAGTAAATAAAAATAAGTAAAACAAAATACAACATCTGTGCGGAATACAAATTGGGCAGAAAAAATATAAATACTCTAAAGGAGACTCTGTTGGCTGTAAGTCGTAATGTGGAATGTAGCTCACCTAAATCCCCGCATTTAACCACGCCTCTACTCCTACGAGTCCACTAGATATATGTACCTACACAAAATGTGTAGCAAGTGTAGTATGAGTACGTACATCAATGCGTACCCAGTAAGTATTCTGATGATAGGCTATAACTATGTATTTTGGCCACTTTTTGCACTCTAAATTGGTGAACTTTATTGATGTTTGAGCGTTAAAAGGTAGTAAATTGCTCTGAATGAGTATTTTATGCTTTACAGGAGCAATTCCGGTCTATAATGAGGTTAGGGACCATTTTTTGAGCTGATATGGAGCGTTGAAGGCCAAGTAAAAGCATATTGAATAAATTGGGAATTTGTTCGAGGATCAAAGGAGGTTAGCGCACTTAAAAAGAAGAACGAAGAAGAAAGCAGAAAATTGCCCAGGTGCGCGGCCGCGCACTGGGCCATGTAAGTTAAGCTGAAACTAGCCAAAGTGCGCGGCCAGATGCGCGGCCGCGCACGTCCTTCCGAAAAAAATATTTCAGGGCTAAAATTGTAATTTCGGAGGCGACTTCCCTTGACCTATATGAAGCCCAGTCGTCCAAAAAGAGGGTATCTTGGTTTTTAGAAGAACTTTCAAGGCAAGAACATGCAAGGAGCAAGACGAAAGATTCGGAAACGAGTTTTTATCTTTCTTTGTTTTTTCTAGTATTGGTGATGAATTCTTATATTGTGGTTGTGAAAACAATTATGAATAGATAAACTCCGTATTCTAGGGTTTGATGGAACCTCTTGGAGGATGAATTTTTTTGTTGCGTTTAATATAAATGTGCCATTGGACTTTCTCTACTTGTTCAACTACGTGATTATTGTGGTTGATTGAAGGCCCCTCAATCGGTTATGCCTATTTAGTATGTATTACTTGGAAAATGGTACATATTTAGGTAGTTGTTAAACAATATCACTCCTAATGTATTTGAGGAATCAATACAGAGGGTTTAGCAGTGTGATTAGGAATAACAAAACATTGGTGCGATCTTAGTGAGCGGTAAACTAGTGCTAGCTAGCGTAGTTCGAAAGAATACATGTGGTAAATTGTTGTATTTGCTCGGAAGAGAATTACGACACCTAAAGTGTTCATGATCGGTAGAGAGTATCTAGGCAAATTTATAGGAGACGTAGCAGAGAGGATTCCGATAAGAGGGGAAATCATAACCCTAGGCCTTTCCAATCTGGTTTACAACATTTGCTTTGTTAGTAATAAAATTATAGCTTTTTAATTATCTCGTTGTTAGTTGATTAACACTCCACTCATTATTCAATATTTTTGGAAGTTGATTACTTGAATTCTAGTGAAACTAGCAATTGTGATTAATATGTTAATTCCTTGTGGGATTCGACTCCGAACTTGTAAACCGAATTATATTTGCAACGACCGCTTAGTCCTTTTCATGAGGCATTGTTGGGCGTGATCAAATTTTGGCGCCGTTGCCGGGGAGTTAACAGTGTTATTAATTGTAGCTAAAAGAAGTACTAGGATTCTTAGTTTAGTCAATTTTCTTCATTTTAAACTAATTATATTGAAAGTATACCGTTTTTAGTCTTGGGTGTTATAGGTGTATGCCTAAAAACTCCTCAAGGACTGGTGAATTGTTTGAAGCATTATCGGATCTTGAGAAAGCTTTCAAGGCATTAAATCGTGCAAACAAGAAGAACAAATGACAACAGAACTCAACAGAATGAATCGAACTAGACATGGGTGGCGTAATAGACAACCCAAACAACAGAAACAATGGGAATGACCCGAACAATCAGGGTGTGGATCCTCTTGTTCCAGAAGCAGCCTTATATGATTGGGCACAACCCACCGCTGAAATTCTGGCAACCGTAATTGCAGTCCCTCAGATACAAGCGGAGTCATTTCAAATCATAAATAACATGCTACATCTGCTGCAAAATAAGGGATTGTTCTCCGGGGTCTTACATTGAAGATCCACAGCAGTATCTGAAAAACCTTTTGTCAATTTGTGTCACTCAAAGGCAACCGAATGTGACACCAGAAGCAATTATATTGTTATTGTTTCCATTCTCAATGACTGGAGAAGCTCAAACTTGGCTTAATTCGCTCCCCTTAAACTCCATCACCACTTGGGAGGAGTTAGTCAAGCAGTTCTTGAACAAGTTCTACCCGCCCAATAAGACTGCCAAACAAGTTGATGAGATATTGATCTTTAGGCAAAAACCACCTGAAACACTACAAGAAATGTGGGAGAGGTTCAAAGGGATGCTGGTTAAGTGTCCACATCATGGCATTCCAGATCAAATTTTGGGACAAAGATTTTACATGGGATTGGCAGATAACTTGAAGGCCAACGTTGATGCTTCAGCAGGTGGAGCATTTTTGAGCAAATCATTTAGAGAGTGTAAAGTTCTGCTAGATAAAATGGCTCAAAACTCAGGATGGATGACAAGAGACTCTACAATCACTCCTGCAGTTCATTCAGTGGCTTTGGATCCAAACAATTCCATAGCCGAGAATATGGCCACTCTGATGACGCAAATGAGTATCCTCACCAAGAAGATTGACGAATCAAGCCAGAATCAGGTACACATAGTTGACACGACTAATGGAGACTTATGTACACCATGTATTAACCAACCATATATATGCTCGTGGAGTAGTGAAAGTGACAACCAGAATTATCAAGAGAATATGAACTACGTGGGAAACTATGGAGGATAGAGGCAAGGTGGTCAAAATTATGGGCAACCAAATCAGTAGTATAAACCAGCACAACAACAGTACAATAAATAGCAACAATCCTGGAGCTATGCGACAACAGGGTCAAGTTGTGCTTTACCAAAGGCAACAGGGATACAATCAGCAAAATCAACAACTAGCTTATCAACAGCCTCAACAACAACAGATAGTGAGACAAGATGATGGGTTATCTGAAATTAAAGGAATGTTGCATCAACTGATTGGGTCCAATGGAATAATGCAAGAGAAAGTCGAAGAACATGACTCTGCGATAAAAGAAATTGAGATTCAATTAGGGCAGTTATCCATGGCTCTGAATAATCGTCCCCAAGGGACGTTACCTACAGACATGCATGTCAATCCAAAAGAGCAAGGCCCGAAGTGACTTATGGCGGTGAGTCTAAGAAATGGTAGAGATCTTGATCTAGAGCAAAAACTTGCTCGCGAAAGCTGACCAACTGAGATACTTGTGCCAGTACCAATTGAGGTAGAGGATTCAATAGGGTTAACAGAGGCGACGGTATAACATGCACCAGCAGAAACAAGCAAAGAAAAAAAGTTGTGAAGAATACTAAGTTAGTGCAAGAGAAGGCTTTAGAAATAGTGCCCGAGCAGGATCAAACTCAAATCACAGGAAAGAAGCAACCTCCAGCACCCTTCCCACAGAGATTGGCCTAATATCTAAAGGATGAGCAGTATAAGAAAATCATTGATATGTTGAAGCAAACCCAGGTGAACATTCCATTGATTGACGCCTTGAAGGAGATATCTGGTTATGAAAAAATGATAAAGGACTTGATGTCTCGTAAGTTCGACTTTCAAGACTTGGACACTGTTACACTAACTCAGACATATAGTTCTATCATGACCAGACCCATAACTGAGAAGTTGTCCGACCCAGAGCCATGCACAATATGCAACTATGTTTTTGCTAAAGTATTGTGTGATTTGGGGGCGAGCATAAACTTGATGCCCTTGGCTATCTATAAAAGGTTAGGCATTGGAAGAGAAATACCCACATCCATGTTACTATAGCTAGCTGACCGAACGGTGAAGAGGCCATTAGGTATACTTGATGATGTACTGGGGCAGGCTGGAAAGTTTGTTTTTCCTACAACTTTTGTCATTCTAGACTGCTGGGTTGACGATGAGATTCCCATAATTTTGGGAAGGCTATTCCTAGCCACTGGGAGAGCTCTAATTAATTGTGAAACTGGGGATCTAAAGATGAGATTGAACGATGAAGAGATAACGTTCAATGTGCAAAAGTCTAGCGGCGACCCAGTGAGTTTGCTAACTGCTCTCTGATAGAAGCTGTGGATGTGATTTTGGAGGAGGAAGATGAGGCTCTGAACGTAAAAGACCCTCTAGCAGCCTGTCTCATGAACTTAAAAGAGGTAGATGGTGAGGACTTGGCTGAGTGTGTTTTGGCCCTTGAAGGCCAAGGGTACTGGAAAAGAGAGCTCGAATTCGAGCCTTTACACTTAGAAGAAAGAAGGACCCCTCCAGCTAAGCCATCAATGGAAGAGCCACCACAGCTGGAGCTAAAACCATTACCGTCTCACCTCAGGTATGATTTCTTGGGACCTAGCTTAACTTTACCTGTTATTATCTCATCTAGTTTGTTAGATGTGCAGGCAAAACAACTTTTACAGGTGTTGATGGAGTGCAAGACTGCAATTGGTTGGACCATTGAAGATATTAAGGGTATCAACCCAACATTTTGTATGCATAAGACTCTACTGGAAGATGGGCACACACCGTCTAGAGAACATCAAAGAAGGTTAAACCCCAACATGAAAGAAGTGGTGAAGAAAGAACTGATCAAGCGGTTAGATGTGGGAATCATCTTTCCCATCTCTGACAGTAACTGGGTTAGCCCAGTTTAGTATGTGCCAAAGAAGGGTGGAATGACTGTAGTGCAAAATGAGAACAACGAGTTGATCTCAATNAATACTAAGTTAGTGCAAGAGAAGGCTTTAGAAATAGTGCCCGAGCAGGATCAAACTCAAATCACAGGAAAGAAGCGACCTCCAGCACCCTTCCCACAGAGATTGGCC
>AWOL01S0153417.1:15598-50201 GCA_000715115.1 Nicotiana otophora
AAATCATTTAGAGAGTGTAAAGTTCTGCTAGATAAAATAGCTCAAAACTC
This sequence comes from Nicotiana otophora, assembly GCA_000715115.1. Lineage (NCBI taxonomy): Eukaryota > Viridiplantae > Streptophyta > Magnoliopsida > Solanales > Solanaceae > Nicotiana > Nicotiana otophora. Next base: position 15,649 of record AWOL01S0153417.1, read on the forward strand.
AGGATGGATGACAAGAGACTCTACAATCACTCCTGCAGTTCATTCAGTGGCTTTGGATCCAAACAATTCCATAGCCGAGAATATGGCCACTCTGATGACGCAAATGAGTATCCTCACCAAGAAGATTGACGAATCAAGCCAGAATCAGGTACACATAGTTGACACGACTAATGGAGACTTATGTACACCATGTATTAACCAACCATATATATGCTCGTGGAGTAGTGAAAGTGACAACCAGAATTATCAAGAGAATATGAACTACGTGGGAAACTATGGAGGATAGAGGCAAGGTGGTCAAAATTATGGGCAACCAAATCAGTAGTATAAACCAGCACAACAACAGTACAATAAATAGCAACAATCCTGGAGCTATGCGACAACAGGGTCAAGTTGTGCTTTACCAAAGGCAACAGGGATACAATCAGCAAAATCAACAACTAGCTTATCAACAGCCTCAACAACAACAGATAGTGAGACAAGATGATGGGTTATCTGAAATTAAAGGAATGTTGCATCAACTGATTGGGTCCAATGGAATAATGCAAGAGAAAGTCGAAGAACATGACTCTGCGATAAAAGAAATTGAGATTCAATTAGGGCAGTTATCCATGGCTCTGAATAATCGTCCCCAAGGGACGTTACCTACAGACATGCATGTCAATCCAAAAGAGCAAGGCCCGAAGTGACTTATGGCGGTGAGTCTAAGAAATGGTAGAGATCTTGATCTAGAGCAAAAACTTGCTCGCGAAAGCTGACCAACTGAGATACTTGTGCCAGTACCAATTGAGGTAGAGGATTCAATAGGGTTAACAGAGGCGACGGTATAACATGCACCAGCAGAAACAAGCAAAGAAAAAAAGTTGTGAAGGCTACTAAGTTAGTGCAAGAGAAGGCTTTAGAAATAGTGCCCGAGCAGGATCAAACTCAAATCACAGGAAAGAAGCAACCTCCAGCACCCTTCCCACAGAGATTGGCCTAATATCTAAAGGATGAGCAGTATAAGAAAATCATTGATATGTTGAAGCAAACCCAGGTGAACATTCCATTGATTGACGCCTTGAAGGAGATATCTGGTTATGAAAAAATGATAAAGGACTTGATGTCTCGTAAGTTCGACTTTCAAGACTTGGACACTGTTACACTAACTCAGACATATAGTTCTATCATGACCAGACCCATAACTGAGAAGTTGTCCGACCCAGAGCCATGCACAATATGCAACTATGTTTTTGCTAAAGTATTGTGTGATTTGGGGGCGAGCATAAACTTGATGCCCTTGGCTATCTATAAAAGGTTAGGCATTGGAAGAGAAATACCCACATCCATGTTACTATAGCTAGCTGACCGAACGGTGAAGAGGCCATTAGGTATACTTGATGATGTACTGGGGCAGGCTGGAAAGTTTGTTTTTCCTACAACTTTTGTCATTCTAGACTGCTGGGTTGACGATGAGATTCCCATAATTTTGGGAAGGCTATTCCTAGCCACTGGGAGAGCTCTAATTAATTGTGAAACTGGGGATCTAAAGATGAGATTGAACGATGAAGAGATAACGTTCAATGTGCAAAAGTCTAGCGGCGACCCAGTGAGTTTGCTAACTGCTCTCTGATAGAAGCTGTGGATGTGATTTTGGAGGAGGAAGATGAGGCTCTGAACGTAAAAGACCCTCTAGCAGCCTGTCTCATGAACTTAAAAGAGGTAGATGGTGAGGACTTGGCTGAGTGTGTTTTGGCCCTTGAAGGCCAAGGGTACTGGAAAAGAGAGCTCGAATTCGAGCCTTTACACTTAGAAGAAAGAAGGACCCCTCCAGCTAAGCCATCAATGGAAGAGCCACCACAGCTGGAGCTAAAACCATTACCGTCTCACCTCAGGTATGATTTCTTGGGACCTAGCTTAACTTTACCTGTTATTATCTCATCTAGTTTGTTAGATGTGCAGGCAAAACAACTTTTACAGGTGTTGATGGAGTGCAAGACTGCAATTGGTTGGACCATTGAAGATATTAAGGGTATCAACCCAACATTTTGTATGCATAAGACTCTACTGGAAGATGGGCACACACCGTCTAGAGAACATCAAAGAAGGTTAAACCCCAACATGAAAGAAGTGGTGAAGAAAGAACTGATCAAGGGGTTAGATGTGGGAATCATCTTTCCCATCTCTGACAGTAACTGGGTTAGCCCAGTTCAGTATGTGCCAAAGAAGGGTGGAATGACTGTAGTGCAAAATGAGAACAACGAGTTGATCTCAATAAGAATAGTCACAGGATGTTGAATCTGCATGGATTATAGAAGGTTGAACAAGGCCACTTGGAAAGACCATTTCCCACTGCCATTCATTGATCAGATGCTAGATAGATTGGTAGGGAGGTCATACTTTTGCTTTTTGGATGGATACTTGGGGTATAATCAGATCTCTATTGCCCGAAAGATAGAGAGAAAACATCATTAACTTGTCCATATGGCATCTATGCCTTTCGGAGAATGCTGTTTGGCCTATGCAATGCACCCGCCACATTCCAAAGGTGCATGATGGCCATCTTTACAGATATGGTAGAGAAAATAATGGAGGTTTTCATGGATGACTTCTCAGTTGTTGGGAGCTCATTCGATGATTGCCTTATGAACTTGAAAAGAGTATTAAAAGGTATATGGAGACTAGCCTGGTATTAAACTGGGAAAAGTGCCATTTTATAGTACAGGAAGGTATAGTCTTGGGGCACCTAGTGTCGAGTAAGGGCATTGAATTGGATCTGATGTGTGATGAAAGCGACTATGCTGTGGGAGCCATTCTTGGGCAGAGAAAAGATAAAGTCATGCATCCAACCTACTATGCAAGTAGAACCTTGAGTAGTGCCCATCTAAATTACACAGTGAGCGAGAAGGAGATGCTAGCAGTGGTGTTCACATTTGACAAATTCAGGTCATACCTGATAGGCTCGAAGGTAATTATTTATACTGATCATGCTACTCTCAGGTACCTAATTGAAAAGAAGGAGTCAAAGCCGCGCCTGATTTGGGTCTTACTGCTGCAAGAATTTGACTTAGAAATCCGTGACCAAAAGGGAATGGAGAACCAAGTGGTTGATCACTTGTCTAGGCTGGAAGGAGCAGAGAAAAAGGTTGAGNTCTGGTATTAAACTGGGAAAAGTGCCATTTTATGGTACAGGAAGGTATAGTCTTGGGGCACCTAGTGTCGAGTAAGGGCATTGAATTGGATCTGATGTGTGATGAAAGCGACTATGCTGTGGGAGCCATTCTTGGGCAGAGAAAAGATAAAGTCATGCATCCAACCTACTATGCAAGTAGAACCTTGAGTAGTGCCCATCTAAATTACACAGTGAGCGAGAAGGAGATGCTAGCAGTGGTGTTCACATTTGACAAATTCAGGTCATACCTGATAGGCTCGAAGGTAATTATTTATACTGATCATGCTACTCTCAGGTACCTAATTGAAAAGAAGGAGTCAAAGCCGCGCCTGATTTGGGTCTTACTGCTGCAAGAATTTGACTTAGAAATCCGTGACCAAAAGGGAATGGAGAACCAAGTGGTTGATCACTTGTCTAGGCTGGAAGGAGTAGAGAAAAAGGTTGAGGTGGAAGAGATTGAGGAGACTTTCTCGGATGAACAAATGTTGGCCACAAGACTTGAGGTAGCGCCATGGTATGCAGATATTGCAAACTACCTGGAGAGTGGCATTGTCCCCTATGACCTTTCCTCTGTCCAAAAGAAAAAGTTCTTTCGTGACCGTCGCATGTATTATTGGGATGAGCCTTATTTGTTCAGGATTTGTGTTGATAATATGATCCGGAGATGTATCTCCGAGATAGACCAATCTTCTATTTTGCAGGCTTGTCATGTATCCCCATATGATGGCCATTTCGGGGAAGTAAGGACAGCTGCGAAAGTGTTGGAGTCAGGCTTTTACTGGCCGACAATGTTCAAAGATGCATACTTCTGGGTGAAGGGTTGTGATGAATGCCAACGAACCGGGAATATTTTCCGTCAACATGAGATGCCCATAAACCCAATTCAGGAGATAGAAGTGGTTGATGTATGGGGAATCGATTTCATGGGGCCTTTTATCAGCTCATATGGCAACAAATACATACTCGTAGCTGTATACTATGTGTCAAAATGGGTGGAGGCTACAACGCTCCCTAAAAATGATGCAAATGGGGTCATTGGTTATTTAAGAAAGAATATATTCACCCGATTTGGCACTCTAAGGGAAATAATCAGTGATGGAGGCACTCACTTCTACAATCGCACCTTCGCAAAGTTGTTAGAAAAATATGGTGTGTTCCACAAGGTCGCCACCCCATGTCACCCACAAACGAGGGGGCAAGTGAAAGTTTCGAACAGAGAGATAAAGAGCGTTTTGACAAAGACCGTGAATGCTATAAGAACGAATTGGGCTAGAAAGTAGGATGATGCACTTTGGGCCTATCGTACTGCTTTCAAAACTCCGATTGGTATGTCGCCGTATAAATTGGTATTTGGGAAGGCGTGTCACATACCAGTGGAGTTGGAGCATAGAGCTTTATGGGTATTAAGGTAGTTGAATCTCAATATAGAAGATGCGGGTACAAATAGAGTCACAGAGTTGCACGAGCTTGACGAGCTTCACTACCATGCTTTTGAGAGCACAAGACTATACAAGGAGAGAATGAAGATGATGCATGACAAAAATATTCTTGAGCGGAATTTTAAACCTAGAGATATGGTATTGCTATACAATTCAAGATTGAAGTTGTTTTCGGGCAAGTTGAAGTCAAGCTGGTGTTACACCTCATATTTTCGTACGTGAAAGTACGCCATAAGTAAATTGATGGAAGCTCGGAATTGAGATATTACATCCCACATTTTCGTATGTCAAAGTTTCGTCGTAAGTTAATCTACGTAAGTTTGGGAATGGGATTATTTTGAAATTATAAGCATTATGCTGTTTCAAATAAGTGACGAGTAAATTTGTGAAGGTGTGAGGGTAAGCAAATCGAAGAAATGAATTTCGTCGAAGTTTGATATTTTGGGATAAAATATGGCCCGAGCTAAAACACCCGGTATTTATGGACTAGTACCATACAAGGTACCATATGACCATGATAGTAAGGTGTATAAAGTGTGTTAAAAGTAAGTAGTATTTTAAGTAATTTGAGATAATTCCTAATTATGTGAATAATTGGATAATTATGGATTTTTAGTGGGGGATTAAGTAAGTAATTAGGCTAATTAAATAATTAAGACATTTTGGATAAATTCTTGAACCCCAAACGTGAGAGCCAATGAGTCTTGGTTAAAATGACTCTTAATACACATTTGAAGGTGGAAAAGTAAGGGTGTTTAGTGACTTAGTCATACCAAAGAAGTGGGGTCCACCTAAAGGTTAAAAGATAACCTTTCTAAAAGTTAAATTGTTCAATTATTAAGGAGATGCTTATGTCTCTACAAGGTGAGGAAAGGAATCTTCAACAAAGTATCATACATATTTTGGAATTGCAACGTGATTGTTTCAACAATTCATACAAGGATTCAAATGTTAGAAACGTGAATCCAACGAGATTTCTTGAAACAAAAATTCATGTAGCAGTAACGTGTATCTCTTGAAACAAAAATTCCAACAAGATTTCTTAGCACCTTAGCAACGTGAGATTTTGCAATTTTAAGGGAGTACGGTGCAATCTTTATCAAGAATATCATACGGATTTTTCCCTACTTCGATCCACCGTTACGTGTTGTCGCAATCAACGGGTATTAAAGGGATTGTTATGAGAATTGACTCAGGTATGTTAAGGCTAAGACATTCCTTCATTTTGGAATGATCTCATAATTACATGTATTTGATAACGAGGCATAAAGAGAAGTTCATACTCCCGAATTTATATACATTATCCTAGTCTCATAAATTACAGTATTCTCCTTATCGGGATTTCATATTTAATTGAGTATTGTCTTCTTCCAGTCAAGAGAGCAGAGAGACTATATATACAGTATTACAGTATTTTCATTACCATCGAGCTATAATCGATGGGCAGGCCCCTATTGGGCAACCTTTGATCAGATGGTAAGTNCACGAGCTTGACGAGCTTCACTACCATGCTTTTGAGAGCACAAGACTATACAAGGAGAGAATGAAGATGATGCATGACAAAAATATTCTTGAGCGGAATTTTAAACCTAGAGATATGGTATTGCTATACAATTCAAGATTGAAGTTGTTTTCGGGCAAGTTGAAGTCAAGCTGGTGTTACACCTCATATTTTCGTACGTGAAAGTACGCCATAAGTAAATTGATGGAAGCTCGGAATTGAGATATTACATCCCACATTTTCGTATGTCAAAGTTTCGTCGTAAGTTAATCTACGTAAGTTTGGGAATGGGATTATTTTGAAATTATAAGCATTATGCTGTTTCAAATAAGTGACGAGTAAATTTGTGAAGGTGTGAGGGTAAGCAAATCGAAGAAATGAATTTCGTCGAAGTTTGATATTTTGGGATAAAATATGGCCCGAGCTAAAACACCCGGTATTTATGGACTAGTACCATACAAGGTACCATATGACCATGATAGTAAGGTGTATAAAGTGTGTTAAAAGTAAGTAGTATTTTAAGTAATTTGAGATAATTCCTAATTATGTGAATAATTGGATAATTATGGATTTTTAGTGGGGGATTAAGTAAGTAATTAGGCTAATTAAATAATTAAGACATTTTGGATAAATTCTTGAACCCCAAACGTGAGAGCCAATGAGTCTTGGTTAAAATGACTCTTAATACACATTTGAAGGTGGAAAAGTAAGGGTGTTTAGTGACTTAGTCATACCAAAGAAGTGGGGTCCACCTAAAGGTTAAAAGATAACCTTTCTAAAAGTTAAATTGTTCAATTATTAAGGAGATGCTTATGTCTCTACAAGGTGAGGAAAGGAATCTTCAACAAAGTATCATACATATTTTGGAATTGCAACGTGATTGTTTCAACAATTCATACAAGGATTCAAATGTTAGAAACGTGAATCCAACGAGATTTCTTGAAACAAAAATTCATGTAGCAGTAACGTGTATCTCTTGAAACAAAAATTCCAACAAGATTTCTTAGCACCTTAGCAACGTGAGATTTTGCAATTTTAAGGGAGTACGGTGCAATCTTTATCAAGAATATCATACGGATTTTCCCCTACTTCGATCCACCGTTACGTGTTGTCGCAATCAACGGGTATTAAAGGGATTGTTATGAGAATTGACTCAGGTATGTTAAGGCTAAGACATTCCTTCATTTTGGAATGATCTCATAATTACATGTATTTGATAACGAGGCATAAAGAGAAGTTCATACTCCCGAATTTATATACATTATCCTAGTCTCATAAATTACAGTATTCTCCTTATCGGGATTTCATATTTAATTGAGTATTGTCTTCTTCCAGTCAAGAGAGCAGAGAGACTATATATACAGTATTACAGTATTTTCATTACCATCGAGCTATAATCGATGGGCAGGCCCCTATTGGGCAACCTTTGATCAGATGGTAAGTTATATACCGAGCTTACTATGGCTGAGCGCCCATGAGCGAGCCCAGTTGGCTGAGATACAGGGCCTAGTATGGCCGAGCGCCTATGAGCGAGCCTACTATGGCAGAGAAGTTATATATATACCGAGCCTTATAGGGCCGGACTACTATTTTACTTACTATATTGAGAAAGTTGAGTCAGTATCAGCAGGTAAGCATATCTTCAGATTATTTTTGACTCTCAGTTGCTCTCAGTTATTATACTATCAGTTCAGTTTCAGCTTTCATTATATTGCCTTACCTACTCGGTATATTATTTCGTACTGACGTTCCTTTTCTGGGGGCGCTGCATTTCATGCCTGCAGGTATAGACAATCAGTTTGACGAGTTCTCATAGTAGACGAGCTTAGCATTTCATGCCTGCAGGTATAGACAATCAGTAAGACTCCACCTCATTCAGAGTGCAATCGAGTCTATGAGTCATCGTGTTAGGATTTTGCTACAGACTTATGGGTAGGCCGATACCCTATCCCATTTGACTTCTAATACTCTTAGAGGCTTTGTAGACAAAGGTTCATTTTGTACAGTATGTTAGAGGCCTTGACGACCCATATGTATTCATGTTTTAAGAAAGATGGTTCATTGATACAGTGCTTTCCCACTTATAGTTATACATTACAAGTTGCGGCTATGCTGGCCCAGTTACCAATGATAGTACGATAAGAAAGATATGTTACGTTGGTACTCGGTTGAGTAAGACACCGGGTGCCCGTCGTGGCCCTTCGGTTTGGGTCGTGACAAAAGTGGTATCAGAGTAGTTCTGTCCTAGGGAGTCTACAAGCCGTGTCTAGTAGAGTCTTGTTATAGGTGTGTTGTGCAGCACACTTATAAGCAGGATGCTACAAGGCGTTTAGGACTATCATTCTTTCTTCTTACTCTAGATCGTGTGGTAGAGCTCAGTTGTAAGAACTCAATTTCCTAAACTCTATCTTATTTATAATACGACGATGCCTGCATCCAGAAAGAAGGTTGATAAGTGATATAGTTATGGAAGAGTTGAGTCAGACGAACTCTATTTTGCATGATTCTTATGATAAGTAAATGTGAGGTCTTCAGCAGATCATGTGTGTACTAAAATGTGTAAGGTTCTTGATAAGGAGCTTTAAGGCAAGAATATTTATCCACTCTTATGGTAAAAAGGAATAAGAGAATCGGAAGGTAGACACAAGTTTCAGCAAGTAAAAGAAGCAAGGTGAAGAAGGGTACGAGGTACCCAGTAAATGAAGATTAACAGTATTTACAATTCAGGTCGAGAAATATAAGCATTCTAAGTTACCTTCAACAGTAACAGAGGTATGTACAACCGACCACACCTATCTCAGTTATGCCCTATTGGGGGCTAATAGGCGTAGTTTAAGAAAAGGACGGGATACCAGGATCCGGCTGGGGTTAGAGTAACCCAAAATGGTGAATGGATTGTTTGTGTTAGTTGACATTTCCGAAGGATATTACAAAGGTGCTAATAGATATTCTTGTGAGACACCCAAATGGTGCACTCTAGAATATTACAATTAGATGTGAATACTAGTATGATAAAAAAAAATTCAGAAGATAGGCACTGAAAGCTTGAAAGGGATAAATATTACCTTAGTTTGACTCGCGTCCCTAGTAGAGTGAGAACGTTAAGCAACCCGAAGAACCACTGGATGGAGCAAAGGAGAGCTAAAAGCAAATGAATATCTTGTTCGAGTTTTCAGAATAAATTGATAGACATAAATGTTAGCGAAAAATAAGAAAAGAGTTAATGAAGCATTATGAGTAAGATGTAATAGATGGATGACAATGGTAGATAAAAAAGATGATAGTATTACAGAGTCTATAGTCAATTAAAGGAAAAGACGAGAGGTGACAAGCCTTGAGACAACAAAAGAGTATAGGCCATAAAGTCATATCCTCATTTCAAGAAATAAGTTCGTGACTCCAACGCGACTACCGGAAGGAAAAGTTAGACCCCAAAACAATAGAAATCAGTATGGGCCGGTGAACAAGATAAACTAAATATGAATTAGGGACTGAGTGATTGGATAATAGCCGGCATCATGAGAATATCAGATTTTGTTTCAGCGATAATAGAGTGGACAACAAAAGAAGATTCATGAGAAATTTAGAGAATGGTCATTCAGGAAGACGCTTCCCTAAAACAAGCAATGTGAGCAAAGTTAAGCTTAAGGGACTGTATGTGCCAGTTATACTAAGTGTCACCCTCGCGAATAAGGAATTTTGTTATCTTTGGTACAGAAGGATTTCCGCAAGGCGAGTAAGGGTCATCGATGATGTGAAAAGATGCCAAAGATGAAGAGGTAAAACATCTATAGGTAGATCCTCGTGGCTCCAACTCTTAGTACTCCCCTAAAGGGGGAATATGGAGTGATGTGGCATTAAGTCAGAAGCAAATGGTTCTAGTAACTATGGAATAATAAAGGAAGAATGCGATAAAAATGAGAAAGGGATAAGATTGCACTTATTCAAATCCTACAGATATGCTACGATTCCATAACACTATGCAAACACGACGTCAAGGAAATGAAGTAAGTTAAGATAAAGGAAATAACCAAAGAAAGATTACGCGGAATATTGATATGAGAATGGGCCAACGAGTAGTTAGTAGTTGATTCAGGAAGAGCTTAGTTATGGCTAGACAAGAGGATACAGACAAATCAGCAGGTCGTGCAAGATAAAAATAGTAAAACCCAATATAATGGATTCAACCCCGCAGTTATGACATTGTAATACTTGAGAAATATTCAGATAGGAGTCAGGGTAGTTAAAGGTACAACATGAGTGTTACGAAATAAAAGAGAGTGCCACTGGGAAGATAGTAAAAATATCAAGTTCAGAAGCAACCCTACAAGCACAAGGGCGTAGAGGTAAGTAACCACGGATAATTACAGGCGAGGAAGGACATCAATTTTTTTTTCCGAATATACGATATAATAAGCTCGCAGCATTACAAGAGTCAGAGGGCCCTCCCTAAGTACGACAACGAAAGACTAGCTGAGGAAATAAGGAAGAAGGCTTCAACCTAAGCATAAAAACTTGAAGAAGAAATGGTCTTGTAATAGCAGTCTCACTACAATATTATATGCACTCCATAAGAAAGTGGCACCTATCGGAGCTAATGAGCGGGAAATGAAACCAAAAAGTAATATTTGAGACCATGTGAGTTGCACAAAAATTCCGGCATGCATGGGAACTAAGATAAGCTAAGTATACACGCAACAACGGTGCATCATTCGCAAAAGCTATGGGTTATGAGAATGAAAAGTGCATCAGTCAACATTCAAGGACGAATGTTCCAAAGGGGGGAATGATGTTACACCCCATGTTTTCGTACGTGAAAGTACACCATAAGTAAATTGATGGAAACTCGGAAATGAGATATTACATCCCGCATTTTCGTATGTTAAAGTTTCGTCACAAGTTAATCGACGTAAGTTTGGGAATGAGATTATTTTGAGATTATAAGCATTATGTTGTTTCAAACAAGTGACAAGTAAATTTGTGAAGGTGAGAGGATAAGCAAATCAAATAAATGAATTTCGTCGAAATTTGACATTTTGGGATAAAATACGGCCCGAGCTAAAATACCCGATATTTATGGACTAGTACCATACAAGGTACTACATGACCATGATAGTAAGGTGTATAAAGTGTGTTAAAAGCAAGTAGTATTTTGAGTAATTTGAGATAATTCCTAATTATGTGGATAATTGGGTAATTATGAATTTTTAGTGGGGGATTAAGTAAGTAATTAAGACATTTTGGATAAATTCTTGAACCCCAAACGTGGCAGCCAATGAGTTTTGGTTAAAATGACTCTTAATACACATTTGAAGGTGGCAAAGTTAGGGTGTTTAGTGTCTTAGTCATCCCAAAGAAGTGGGGGCCACCTAAAGGTTAAAATATAACCGTCTAAAAATTGAATTGTTCAATTATTCAGGGGATGCTTATATCTCTACAAGGTGAGGAAAGGAATCTTCAGTAAAGTATCACACATATTTTGGAATGGCAATGTGATTATTTCAACAATTCATACAAGGATTCCAACGTTAGCAACGTGAATCCAACGAGATTTCTTGAAACAAAAATTCATGTAGCAGTAACGAGAATCTCTTGAAACAAAAATTCCAACGAGATTTCTTATCACCTTAGCAACGTGAGATTTTGCAATTTCAAAGGAGTACAGTGCAATCTTTCTCAAGAATATCATACGGATTTTCCCCTACTTCGATCCGTTGTTACGTGTTCTCGCAATCAACGGATGTTAAAGGAATTGTCAAGAGAATCGGCTCAGGTATGTTAAGGCTAAGCCCTTCCTTCATTTTGGCATGATCTCGTAATTACATATATTTGATAATGAGGCATAAAGAGAAGTTCATACTCCTGAATTTATATACATTATCCTAGTCTCATAAATTACAGTATTCTCCTTATCGGGACTTCATATTTAATTGAGTATTGTCTTCTTCCAGTCAAGAGAGCAGAGAGTCTATATATACAGTATTACAATATTTTCATTACCATCGAGCTATAATCGATGGGCAGGCCCCTATTGGGCAACCTCTGATCAGATGGTAAGTTATATACCGAGCCTACTATGGCCGAGCACCTATGAGCAAACCCAGTTGGTTGATATACATAGCCTAGTATGGCCGAGCGCCTATGAACGAGCCTACAACGACAGAGAAGTTATATATATATCGAGCCTTATAGGGCCGAACAACTATTTTACTTACTATATTGAGAGAGTTGAGTCAGTATCAGCAGGTAAGCATATCTTCAGATTATCTTTGACTCTCAATTACTTTCAATTATTATAATACCAGTTCAGTTTCAGTTTTCAGTACATTGTCTTACATACTCGGTACATTATTTCATATTGACGTCCCTTTTCTAGGGGCGCTGCATTTCATGCTTGCGGGTATAGACAATCAATTTGACGAGCCCTCATAGTAGACGAGGTTAGCATTCAGCGAAGGATCGGTAAGACTCCACCTCATTCAGAGTGCAACCGAGTCTATGAGTCATCGAGTCAGGATTTTGCTATAGACTTATGGGTAGGCCGGTACCCTGTCCCATTTGACTTCTAATACTCTTAGAGGCTTTGTAGATAGAGGTTCATTTTGTGCAGATAAGGGATAGCCTTAGTCGTGCCACGACGTTAAATCGAGTTCTTCTTTGGAGGCAACCCATGGGTTTGTTGTAATTCGTTATGCCACGATGTTAAATCGGGCGCTTCTTGGGAGGCAACCCGATTTTTTGTGTTTTTCCTTATTATTCGTGTTTGATGTTGAATTGGGGAAGTATTGACATGTTTATCAATGTTACAAGGATGAAATTGTGCGGATTGGAACGACTCGGGGTGAAGAAATCATGGACATGTTATTGGGTCATCTCTTCTCTTATGCTTTCCTTTCTTTTCTTAAGTAGTGGTCTAAACACCCCCAATTTCAAAGAAATCAAACCCTACCCCCTTCTCTCATCTCTTCTCTTCTGCTTTCCTTTCTCTCCCTAACCCAAATCCTTACAAGATTTTCTCAGGTAAGTGACATGTTTTTCCCCTTCTTAATTTAGTTTACTTTCTTTTCTTTTTCTTGAATTATAGTAGATTTTTATTAGTTCTTTCTCTCTAGTTGTACTTGTTCGTGTGTTGGGGTTATAGTCGAATTTTTCCATGACGGGTTAGGTGCGACATTGGTATATCTTTCATTGAATTGGGGTTATAAAATTATTGTTTGGGGTTTCGGGTGAACTGTGCATAACAAGTGTTTGTATAAATGCCACAATGAGTTTGAGAATGTAATTTTGTGACCAAGTGTGCTGGTGAAGTTTGAGTAGCCGCTCTTGATTCACACATCGTGCCTTTAGCTGATATTGGTATTTGTTTCAGGTATTATGACACCATCCAAGAAATGAAGAACCACAGGTGCCTCCTCCAGTGGCCACACTGGCTCATCCCGGCCATGATCTTCTGCCAATGCTCGCCAGTTTGATGCTTACAAGTTCGTATCTAATGAGGCCCAAGAATGTTTATGTAATAAGGCATCCAAGAAACCCATACCAGAGAGGGGAATTGATATGGGGTCCCTCCAAAATGGCTGTCCCAATATGTATCATGAATTGATTCGGCGAGGGCTGGGGATATTGTTTGAAGGACCTGACGAAGCCAATTTAATGGTTGTTGTGGAGTTTTATGCGAACTGCCCGGAACATGTTAACCATGTTTGTACAGTTCGAAAGAAGAGTGTGGATGCATCCATAGAGGCCTTTCGGAGGGTCTACCGTTTGCTAGTTTTTGGGGAAGATCCTGAAGCGGAGGACTACTATGACACCTATAGAAGAGAACCAACCTCTTGGCAATTGTTCTTTAGAACAATATGTGTGCCCAACAAGGAGGTAGTGTGGGTTACACCGGGGAAGAAGTTTCATTCGGCATCGCTTACCTTTGAAGGGAAGTGTTGGGTTTACGTCATAAATAACTGCTTGCTGCCTTTCTCCAATACCACTGAGGTGAATGGTCCCAGGGCTGCACTGATCTAGTGTTTTATCAATGGCCATGATTTTGATGTGGGTAAGGTTATTCACGGTGAGATGTTCATTTGCTGTCCTGTGCAAAGGTATGGGTTCTTCTTTCCATCCTTATTCACTCGGTTATGCTGTGCGGCATGGGTACCGGAATACAGAGACTTGGATGGGAAAGTAAAAAAGGAACAGAAGTTCCGGGCTGTATATTAGGGTGAATTTTCAAGTAGTTTTTTGCTTCAACTGCATTATAGATTTCTCGAGTTCTTGTTAAAACTTGAAATCCAGAACAATGTGCTGGATTTCATACTTAATAAATTTGGTCCAATATATTATACTGAAAGCATGTCTTCTGAAGGCTTGTTTCCAAGTATTTTATACTGGACGATTATTATAATATACTGGAGTTCTGTTGATTACTTGTGTTTAATGATAATTTGTATGTGTGTTTTTTTATATGGTGTTTGATTATGTTTTTTAATTCTAACCCAGTTTTTGTTTATGGAGTTTTATATTTGTAATAAATTTGGTACAGTATATAGTCTGTCCTCTAAAGGCTTGTTGTACAGTATTTTTTAATGGATGATTATTATAATATAATGGAGTTCTGTTTATATATGATTACTTGTGTTTAATGATAATTTGTATATGTATTTTTTTAATATGGTGTTTGATTATATTTTTTAATTCTAGTCCAGTATTTGTTTATGGAGTTTTGTAATAAATTTGGTCCAGTATATTATATGGAAAGTCTGTCCTCTGAAGGTTTGTTGTCCAGTATGTTATACTAGATGATTATTATAATATACTTGAGTTTTTTTTGATTCCAGTATATTATACAGGAAGCCTTCCATATGTGAGCTTGTTGTCCAGTATGTTATACTGGATGAGTTCTGTTCATACTAGAGTTGTGTTTTATTTGTGATTATTTTTTTCAATGATTATTTGTCTCTATTTTTTTTAATATGCTATTTGATTATGTTTCTTCTTTATACGACAGTATTTGCTTCTGGAGTTTCATTGTTTCTAACTAATTTGATCCAGTATATTATACAGGAAGTCTGCCATCCGTAGTATATCATACGTTATACTGGATGAGTTCTATTTATACTAGAGTTCTGTTTATATACTGAATTCTGATCGTGTTTACTAATCTAAGACAAAATGCTTTGTTTTCATGATTTTACAGAAATGGAATCTTCAAGTAGTATATTGAAGGTGCGTAATTCTGAAATCTTCAAGTTTTTATCTTTAAATTATATGAAATGTTGCTTATATTTTTTATATTTTAAGTTTAGGAGAGAGATAGATTATATGAGTTTAAGGATTGGTTTTCTGCTGATTGTTACTGGAAAGGTGATAGAAATTTTAAGCAAACTATTTCATTCTTTTTGTCCAGAACTCAAATAGATATGTTGAAGAACGGTGTATTTGGGAAATCTTTTGAGTTGGATGAAGTTAGTCACTCTGGGATGTCACGACCCAAATTTCATTAGAGGCCGTGATGACGTCTAACACCGCTGTCAGGCCAACCAACAATAATTGATTAATTTAGTTACTCATTTTAGTATTTGAAATCACAATTTCCTTCAATTTAATAATAAAAGGTGGACTTTACAGAGTAAATAATTTTTTTTTCACAATTTCAATACCAAACAATCCATAATCTCCCCAAAATCCGGTGTCACAAGTGCATGAGCATCAACTAGAAAGTAAAATAAAATACAACATCTGTCCAGAATACAAATTGGACATGAAAAATATAAATACTCTGAAGAAGACTCTGCTGGCTGCGAGTCGTAATATAGAATGCAGCTCACCTAAGTCCCCGCATTTAACCATGCCTTCACTCCCACGAGGCCACTAGATTTATATCTACCTGCACAAAATGTACAGGAAGTGTAGTATGAGTATGTAATCAACGCATACCCAGTAAGTATCCTGATGGTAGGCTATAACTATGTATTTTGGCCACTATTTACACTCTAAATTGTTGCACTTTACTGATGTTTGAGCGTTAAAAGGTAGTAAATGTCTCTAACTGAGTATTTTATGCTTTACAGGAGCAATTCGGGGCTACAATGAGGTTAGGGACCATTGTTGGAGCTAATATGGAGCATTGAAGGCCAAGTAAAAGCTTATAGTATAAATTGGGAATTCGTTCGAGGATCAAAGGAGGTTAGCGCACTTAAAAAAAAGAACAAAGAAGAGTGCAGAAAATTGCCCAGGTGCGCGGCCTTGCACTGACCGCGCACTGGGCTGCGCAAGTCAAGCAGAAACTGGCCAAAGTGCGTGGCCAGATGTATGGTCACCTGCGCAGGTGCGCGGCCGCGCACGTCCTTCCGAGAAAAAAATATTCCAGGGCTAAAATTGTAATTCCGGAGGCGTCTTCCCTTGACGTATATGAAGTTCAACTCGTCCAAAAAGAGGGTATCTTGGTTTTTAGAAGAACTTTCAAGGCAAGAACATGCAAGGAGCAAGACGGAAGATTCAAAAATGAGTTTTTATCTTTCTTCTTCCTTTTTTTCTAGTATTGGTTATGAATTGTTATATTGTGGTTGTGAAAATAATTATGAATAGCTAAACTCCATATTCTAGTTTGATGGAACCTCTTGGAGGATGAATTTTGTTGTGTTTAATATAAATTTACCATTGGAGTTTCTCTACTTGTTCAACTACGTGATTATTGTGGTTTATTGAAGGGCCCTCAATCAATATTGCCTATTTAGTGTGTATTACTTGGAAAAATGTACATATTTAGGTAGTGTTTGAATAACATCACTCCTAATGTATTTGAGGGATCAATACGGAGGGTTTAAAGGTGGGATTAGGAATAACAAAATCTTGGTACGATCTTAGTGAGCGGTAAACTAGTGCTAGATAGCGTAGTTCGGAAACATACGTGTGGTAAATTGTTGTATTTGCTAGGAAGAGAATTACGACATCTAAAGTGTTCATGATTGGTAGAGAGTATATAGACGAATTTAAAGGAGAAGTAGCAGAGAGGATTCCGATAAGAGGGGAAATCATAACCCTAGGCCGTTTCAATCTTGTTTACAATATTTGCTTTGTTAGTAATAAAATTATAGCTTTTGAATTATCTCGTTGTTAGTTGGTAAACACTCCACTCATTATTCAATATTTTTGGAAGTTGATTATTTGAATTCTAATAAAACTAAAAGTTGTGATTAATACGTTAATTTCCTGTGGAATTCGACTCCGGACTTGTAAACTGGATTATATTTGTAATGACCGCTTAGTCCTTTTTATAAGGCATAGTTGGGTGTGATCATATCCCGTCTAACCTCGAAGAAGTAGTGACGAGGGATCGACTCCAACACTTACTATGGGCTAACAATATAATGCCAATCTTATATTTAAACATGGAATACATAACATAACTGAAAATTCAATAACCGAAAATAATCAACAATCCTTTTTTATAATAGAACTTCCCAAATTCATTTCCATCATTTAACAATTTATATCTCAAGCCAATAAAGCAGCGTCAATTATTATTAGTTCCAAAGACTTATCATGCGCAAGTCATGCCGAGGTCGTATGGACCGATCCAACATATAAATATAAACTGTGTAATGCCGAGGGTCGAACGGCACAAACTAACATATAAATATAAATTGTGCATTGCCGAGGGTCGAAAGAACGAACCATAGATGCATCTATTAACCTGCCGAATTGCGAACGACCCGCTCCCATGAGAGTAGTGGAAATTTACCCCTCTTGCAGAATATATTTGCAACGCGGTTGCACATAGATTTCTTTAGATATTATAATATTCTTAAATTCTTTTTAAAAAATACGAAATTCAATGAAAACTTTCAAGTGTCAAAATCCTCAATTTCAACTCTTTTCAAGGCATTTTAATAAGCATACTCGATCTCAATTCTTTTCAAGGCAAATAATAAACATAATCAAATAACGGTATCAACAAGGCATGATGTAAACCTAAAATTACCCGGACATAGGCATAACTAGTAGCTACATACGGATTTTCGTCATTTCGTGTGTACGTAGTCCCCCTCACAAATGGAAGCACGTATTAATTCAATTCACCTATGGGGTTAATTCCCTCTTACAAGGTTAGAAAAGAGACTTACCTCGCTCCAAAGTTCTATAACTGGCTCCAAAGCCTTTCCACAACTCAACATGATGCCCATCGCTCCAAAACTACTCAATAAATATGCAAATCCATAAATGTATTAATTCAATTTACAACAATTCCCAACTCCGCTCGAAAAGTCGATAAAATCACCCTCGGGCCCACGTGCCCGGATTCTGAAAAGTTTCGAAGATAAAATTTACCCATAACACCACGAACACAAATATATAATTTATTACCAATTTTGTGGTCAAAATCCAAAAATATAAATTTCTAAGTTTTCTACCAAAATTCCCACAATTTCTACTAATTTTCATGTTTAAATACTCATACAAATCATGTATTTAACTTATAATAAGTGGGAATCACTTACCTTGTGTTTCTTGACGAAAATCTCCCTTTGAAGCTCTCCAAAATTGCCCCAACCAAGAGAAAAATGGAAGAAAATGGGCCAAGTCCCCGTTCTTAAAAAACCCTTCTGCCCAGCGACTTCTCGCACTTGCGGTCACTTGACCGCGTCTGCGGTTCCGCAGGTGCGGCAAATATTCCGCTTCTGCGGAGATGCCCTAGCTGCCCGCTTCCGCTTCTGTGCCTTTCCTTCCGCATCTGCGCCTTCGCAGGTGCAGACATTCCCTCGCACTTGCGCTCCTGCCCAACATCGCTTTTGCAACCCTCCTGGCCGATTTTGTGGCTTCTCACCTGCGGCCAAAACCTCGCAGGTGCGGTTACACCAGATGACAGCAGCCCCAGCATTCCTCTAAGCCCAAACTCTATCCGTTTGCCATTCGGAATCCACTCGAGGCACTCGGTACCTCAATGAATTACACCAACACGTCCTAAAATACATTACGAACCTAGTTTAGCCCTCAAATCACATCAAACATCATCGAAATCACGAATCGCAACCCAATTCAAGCTTAATGAACTTTAGAACTTCGAACTTTCATATTCGATGCTAAAACCTATCAAATCGCTCCCAATACCAGAATAACCATACAGAGCTATTCCCAGACCCGGAATCCTAAACGGGCATTAATAGCATTGAAATGTACTTCAACCCAAATTTATGAAATTCTTCCAAAACGCCGACCTTCCACAATAGGCACCGAAACGCTCTCAGGTCATCCGAAACCCGATCCAGACATACGCCCCAGTCCAAAATCATCATACGAACCTGTTGGAACCTTCCAATCCCGATTCCGAGTTCGTTTACTCAAAAATCAAACCTTAGTCAATTCTTCCAACTTAAAGCTTCCGAAATTAGAATTTTCTTCCCAAACTAACTCTGAACTTCCCAAAATTCAATTCCGACCATACGTGCAAGTCATAATACCTGAAGTGAAACTACTCAAGGCCTCAAACCTCCGAACGACACGCTAGAGCTCAAAACGACCGATCGGGTCGTTACATTCTCTCCCACTTAAATATATGTTCGTCCTCGAACATGTTAAGAATTGCTCTGGAGTTGTACGAAATCATTGTTTAACACCTCGTGCACCTACCATGCTTCCACAACCCAGTTGAGCACATTAGCTCAAGCAAATCTGCAGATTCTCCCTCTTATCCAATTAAGTTAGCCTTAGAGACAAATTCCAACATCTGAAATCCTCTACCATGGCTGTTCCCAATATACGAACACTGTATCCATCACTATATGATGTACCAATACCTGATTGTATACTCTTACCAAATTCACACCATGCACCGCCATTATTCACATGACCATAATGACATCCCCTAACAACAATAGCTGAAATCCCACGAATCTGATGCCCACAACACATCTCATAAAGCATATAAGTCCCGTTTCAGCTCTCGCAATACTGCCACGATAGAAGAGATGTGTAGAAACTCATAACTACCTGCCGAATCACAACTCATGGAGTCTCTCCTCCCAACAAGAACCATTACCTCATTCTGGTCATAATATTGATATTCACTCTTTAATGTGCCTCATATAAATCTGATTGCACTGATCCCAGGTCCAATAAATCTCGTCTCACCTAGTATAAGTTGTTCCAACAATAAGCCACCATAAACACTACCCAAAGTCTCATATGATGCCACCGTGTGCCAACAATCCACAAATTCGAATGTGGTGCATAAGGAAAATGAACTCTGGAAAGAACTACTCAACCCACGTAACTAATTAAACAACCGAAAAGGTGTCATGAATCTTTCTCAGAAAATGCGGGACAAAACACACAGGAATAGATATAGGAAATTGTGCTCAACATCACACTGTTGCGGCGTGCAACCCGATCCACACATGATACCGTTGCGACGTGCAACCCGATCCAAATAACATACCCGTGGCGGCATGCCACCCGATCCAAACAATACCCGATCCAAATGACACACCCGTGACGGCGTGTCACCCGACCCATACATAATGATCAAAAGAAAACACACATCAAGCTGTAACGCTTATACTCACGAAATGTCCGAATATCATCCCCCAAGCACGCTAAGTGCATAATACGAATCCTGGGGAGACGGATAGCGCCATACGCTATGAAACTCAAGCACAACTAAGGTGTGATATATGATCTGCATCTCGAAAGTCATCCTGCTCACATAACATCACAGCTATGCGGGATGTCAACACATGTGCGAAAAATCAAGTTGTCTCACCACCCACGTGGCACCATAGAGTATTACATGAAATAGCTGGCGACGAAATAATCATCCAATGCCCGAATACTCCTCCATAAGGAATGCTATGCTGAATAAACATACCCAGGCTGGTGTAGAATACACATCCACATCTGGACCCATCAACGGAACTCAAACCGATTCTGATCATACTATGCTTGGGCAAATACCCTCTCAAGGATCCACAATGACCTTTTTCCTATGACACACAAGAACAACCGTCGAATCCGGAACAAACTTCCACAATTCACAACCAACTGAATAGAGCGCCTTTCAGGCCTAAACTCGCACATTAGCGATAGTATCAAATCTCCATACTTGGTTTCAATCTTTAATTAATCAAGTGACTATATGTCACACTTATACAATCTTCCCGTGGGATACGCTTCCACGACCTTCCGCACCAGGTAATAAGTCTGCACATCCATACCACCGGCCACATTAATGCTGTAAAGCAAATCAAGAAGCCGCAAATCAGTACACAAAGCCTCTTACACAGGACACCGATCTCAGGTGACGCTAAAGACAATACTAGCTTACTCTAAACATCTGAATTCTTCCCTGCTCATCCGAGCTTGTGACATTCTTGTCAACACCGAACTGCAACCTTGATCCTCAGCTTCCAATTTCCATGCCGCCCACTGCACCTAACATACCAATACGCGAGAGTACAAGAATTTCATCAAAACTCCTGAACCGCTAATAGGGTACACACTTCATCACATAGAAACCCTTCACTTAACTCATTTCCGGAGAACCATTGCAACACGCAACCGAATTCTCACAACCGTAGAAAATACAACCCTCAAGTAGTGGTCTAAACCACCTTAACTCTTCCGGGATCCATCTACACATAACAAGCCAAAAATACTCGAATGCATCCAAATAAAATCAATTACGGTGGCCGTCAAGCCTCGCACGCACCGCCACAAATAACATGTATAACTTAACATGCTGAAGGAACTAATCATTGCCACCATCATGCCAATTCAACCATTGCTAACCGATCCGACTTCTAATTTACTCTGGACTTGCCTTAGGAATAATAATAGCTCCATTCAAAACATTATGAACCAATTCCTCACTCATCCTGAGTGACCTAATTTCACGAGACCACGTTGTCTCCAAAACCCACGAACCATCTCATACCCTCCTTATGCACATATTTGCATCTTCAACTGGTACACACATTCTGAAAATCCCTCTATGTAACTGTAGTTACTTATTCCCTTCTTCCAATACTGTATCACATACCCAATGATAACATAAAACATTCCAAGCCCCTTTTCATAATCAACTGCAAAAACTCAATACTTAACCATTGTCACGACCTAAAATCCATTAAAGGTCGTGATGGCGCCGGACACCGCTGTCAGGCAAGCCAAAAATAAATACTTAATTTGGTTCTCATTTTAATAATTTTGAAATCATATTTACTTCAATTAAATAGTAAAAGGTGGAATTTACAGTGTAAATAATAATATTTTACAACAATTTTAATATAGGACAACCCAAATCACCCCAAAAAGCCTGTGTCACAAGTGCATGAGCCTCAACAAGGAATGCAAAATAAAATACAACATCTGTCTGGAATACAAATTCGGACAAGAGAAATATAAATATTCCGAAGGAGAATCTGCTGGCTGCGGACTCGTAACGTGGAATGCAGCTCACTTAAGTCCCCGCAATAACCGCGCCTCTGCGCCCACAAGGCCACTAGACATATATGCACCTGCACAAAAAGGTGCATCAAGTGTAGTATGAGTACGTAAATCAACGCGTACCCAGTAAGTATTTCGCCTAACCTCGAAGAAGTAGTGACGAGGGATCGACTTCGACACTTACTATGGGCTATAAATCAAATATCAATGATATAATTAAGCATGGATTACGTAGAACAGCTGTAAGCTCAATATCATGAAATATGTAAGCAATTCTTTTGTTCATAAGAAATTTCCAAATTTATTTTCGTCATTTAACATTTTTGTAGCTCGGGCCAATGAAAGCAATATCAATTATTATCAATTCCAAAAATATATCATGCGCAAATCATGCCGAGGTTGTACGACCCGATCCAACATAATATTTAAACTGTGCACAGCCGATGGTCGAACGACATGAACCATATATGCATCTATCTGCTAACGAGGCGTTCGGCCCGCTCCACAAATGAGAAAACACATTAAACAACCAATTCAAGATTTATTAAGGGGCAAATATTCCAAAATTTCAAATTCTCATTTAACGGTCAAGTAATTGAAGTTTAACCTTTTTACAATTCCTTTATCGAGTTTCTAAATGTCCTAAACAATTAAATTAACAAGTAGGGTGCAAACATCGCAAGTACAACATGATATGGGTCCTAGACTACCCAGACATAAGCATATTAGTAGCTACGCACGGACTCTCGTCACCTCGTGCATACGTAGCCCCCACAAATAGAAACACATAATGATTTTATTCACCTATGGGGTTAATTCCCTCTTACAAGGTTAGAAGGGAGACTTACCTCGCTCCAAGTTCCATAGCCGGCTCCCAAGCCTTTCCAACAACTCAAACCGATGCCCAACACTCCAAAACTAGTCAATAAATGTGCAAACCCATAAAAATATACACTAATATTCACAACAATTCGATTTAAACAAATTCCCAACTCCGCTCGAAAAGTTGATAAAATCACCCTTGGGCCCACGTACTCGGATTCCAAAAATTTTCGAAGATAAACTTTACCCATAACCTCGCGAACACAAATATATAATTTATTCTCAATTCAATGCCCAAATGCGTGGTCAAAATTCAAAAATACCAAATTCTAGGTTTGCTACTAAAAATCTCACAATTGCTACTAATTTCCATGTTTAAATCCTTATACAAACCATGCATTTAACCTATAATAAGTGGGAATCACTTACCTTGGGCTGCTTGATGAAACCCTCTCTTTGAAGCTCTCCAAAATCGCCCCAACCAAGTGAAAAATGGAAGAAAATGGGCCAAGTCCTGTCTTTAATACAATTTGTCCAGCCGACCTTCCGCATCTTCGGTACACCAGCCGCACCTGTGGAAAATCCATCGCACGTGCGGTTCCCTCCAAGCTAGGCGAAATGCGCTTCTGCGGTCCTCCACGTGCTTCTGCGCCTTCGCATATGCGGATGCCCTTCCGCTTTTGTGGCCCAGCTTCCCCTCTCGGACCTGCGACATTTTACCATATATGCAACCTCGCAGGTGCGGACAACCCTTCGCACCTGCAATTACTGCCCTGCTTCGCCCAAACCACACTTGCGGCCATTTCCTCGCCTCTGCGGTCAAACTTGTGCAGGTGCGATTACACCAGAACTGGTGCACTTCAGCCATTCCTTAAGTCCAAAACTTGCTCCGTTAACCATCCGGGACCCACCCGAGGCCCACAGAACCTTAACCAAATATACAAACATGTCCCAAAACACATTACAAACTTAGTCGAGCCTTCAAATCGCATCAAACAATGCTAAAACCATGAATCACACTCCAATTCAAGCTTAATGAACTTTAGAACTTCAAACTTCTATATTCGATGCCGAAACCTATCAAATCACGTCCGATTAACCTCACATTTTGCACACAAGTCACATCGACATTACGGACCTACTCCAACTTCTGGAATCGGAATCCGACCCCGATATCAAAAAGTCTACTCCCGGTCAAACTTCTCAAAAACCTTCAAATTTCTAACTTTTGCCAGATAACCCCAAAATGACCTACGGACCTCCAAATCTACATCCGGACGTGCTCCCAATACCAGAATCGCCTTACGGAGCTATTCCGAGACTTGAAATCCCAAACGGACATCAATAACATTGAAATGCACATCAACCCAAATTTAGGAAATTCTTCCAAAAATGCCAATTTCCATAATAGGCGCTGAAATGCTCCCGGGTCATCCGAAACCCGATCCGGACATACGCCTAAGTCCAAAATCATCATACGAACCTGTTGGAACTTTCCAATCCTGATTCTGAGGTCGTTTACTAAAAAATCAAACCTTAGTCAACAAATCATTGAGTCCCTCCTCCTGACAAGGACCATTACCCCATTATGAACCAAATAACGATATTTACTTTTTTTTAATATGCCTCATATAATCCGATTGCAGTGATCTCAGGTCCAATAATCTCGTCTCACCAAGTATAAGTTGTTCCGGCAATAAGCCACCACAAACACTACCAAAGGTCTCATATGATGCCATCATGCGCCAACAATCCACAAACTCGCATGTGATACATAAGGAAAAATGAACTCTGGAAATAACTACTCAACCCACGTAATTAATTAAACAACCGAAAGGATGTTATGAACCTTCCTCAGGAAATGAGAAGCAAAATATGCAACACTAGATATGGGAAACTATACTCAATAACACACGGTTGCGGTATGCAACCCGATCCACATATGATACCATTGCGGTGTGCAACCCGATCCAACCATGATACCTGTGGCAGCGTGCCACCCGATCAAGACAACATATCCGTGGCGGCATGCCACCCGATCCAATCATATACCCGTGGCGGCGTGCCACCCGATCGAACCATATACCCGTGGTAGAGTGCCACCCGATCCACACATAATAATCAAAAGAAACACTTATACTCACGAAATACCCGAATATCAACCATAAGCACGTCAACTGCATAATACAAATCCTGGGGAGATATAAAACTTAAGCACAACTAAGGTGCAATAAATGACCTGCTCATATAACACCACAAACTATACGGGATCTCAATACGAGTGCGAATAATCAAACCGCCTCATAACCTACATAGCTCAATAGAGACTACACGGAAAGGCCGACAACAAAAATAACATCCAAGGCCCGAAGACCCCTCCAAAAATAGCGCTATGCTGAAATGAACACATCCGGTCTGATATAGAGCCCACATTCATATTTAGATCCATCCACAGACCCCAAGTCAATTTTGATCGTACCGTACTGGGTTAATAACCTTTCAAGGATCCACAACAACCCTTTTTCCCATGATACATAAGAACAACCATCAAATCCGGAACAAACTTCCATAATTCACAACCAACTGAATAGAGCGCCTTTCACGCCTAAACTCTCACATTAGAGATAGTACCAAATCTCCATACTTAGTTCCAATCTTTAATCAATCAAGTGACTACATATCATACTTATAAAATCTTCCCGTGGGATACGCTCCCACGACCTTCCGCACCAGGTAACAAGTCTGCACATCCATACCACCGGCCACACTAATGTTGTAAAGCAAATCAAGAAGCCGCAAATAAGTACACCAAGCCTCTTATACAAGTGACGATAAAGACAATACCATCTCACTCTAAACATCTGAATTATTCCCTAATCATCCGAGCTCGTGACATTCTTGTCAACACCAAACCGCAACCTTGATCCTTAACTTCCAATTCCCATGCTACTCACTGCACCTAATTATGCCAATGTGCAAGAGTACAAGAATTTCATCATAACTCCTAAACCACTAATAGAATACACACTTCATCATATAGAATCCTCTCACTTGACCCATTTCAGAAGAACCATTACAACACGTGACTGAATTCTCATAACCGTAGAAAATACAACCCTAAGTAGTGGTCTAATCCACCATGTCCCTTCCGGGATCCATTATCACACAACATGCCATATGCATCGAATACCTCCCAAATAAACCAAGTTGTGGTGGCGCTCAAGCCCAAGTGTACAACCACAAACCACATGTATAACATCACGCTGGAGAAACTGGTCACTGCCATAACCGTGCTGATTCAACCATTACCAATCGAGCCACTTCTTCTAATTTACTTCGCACTTGCCTTCGGAATAATAATAGCTCCATTAAAAACATCATGAACCCAAATCCGCACTCATCCTGAGTGACCTTATTTCACGATACCACATTGTCTCCAAAACCCACGAACCATCTCATACTTTCCTTGTGCGCATATTCGCATCTTCAACGGGTACACTCATTCTGATAATTTCCCTATGATTCCGAAGTTATTTTNAGGCCGACAACAAAAATAACATCCAAGGCCCGAAGACCCCTCCAAAAATAGCGCTATGCTGAAATGAACACATCCGGTCTGATATAGAGCCCACATTCATATTTAGATCCATCCACAGACCCCAAGTCAATTTTGATCGTACCGTACTGGGTTAATAACCTTTCAAGGATCCACAACAACCCTTTTTCCCATGATACATAAGAACAACCATCAAATCCGGAACAAACTTCCATAATTCACAACCAACTGAATAGAGCGCCTTTCACGCCTAAACTCTCACATTAGAGATAGTACCAAATCTCCATACTTAGTTCCAATCTTTAATCAATCAAGTGACTACATATCATACTTATACAATCTTCCCGTGGGATACGCTCCCACGACCTTCCGCACCAGGTAACAAGTCTGCACATCCATACCACCGGCCACACTAATGTTGTAAAGCAAATCAAGAAGCCGCAAATAAGTACACCAAGCCTCTTATACAAGTGACGATAAAGACAATACCATCTCACTCTAAACATCTGAATTATTCCCTAATCATCCGAGCTCGTGACATTCTTGTCAACACCAAACCGCAACCTTGATCCTTAACTTCCAATTCCCATGCTACTCACTGCACCTAATTATGCCAATGTGCAAGAGTACAAGAATTTCATCATAACTCCTAAACCACTAATAGAATACACACTTCATCATATAGAATCCTCTCACTTGACCCATTTCAGAAGAACCATTACAACACGTGACTGAATTCTCATAACCGTAGAAAATACAACCCTAAGTAGTGGTCTAATCCACCATGTCCCTTCCGGGATCCATTATCACACAACATGCCATATGCATCGAATACCTCCCAAATAAACCAAGTTGTGGTGGCGCTCAAGCCCAAGTGTACAACCACAAACCACATGTATAACATCACGCTGGAGAAACTGGTCACTGCCATAACCGTGCTGATTCAACCATTACCAATCGAGCCACTTCTTCTAATTTACTTCGCACTTGCCTTCGGAATAATAATAGCTCCATTAAAAACATCATGAACCCAAATCCGCACTCATCCTGAGTGACCTTATTTCACGATACCACATTGTCTCCAAAACCCACGAACCATCTCATACTCTCCTTATGCGCATATTCCCATCTTCAACTGGTACACCCATTCTGAAAATCCCTCTATGAATCCGAAGTTATTTTCTCCTATTCCACCAATGCCACACCGCAGACCAAAGATAACGTATAGCACTACAAGACACTTTTCATAATCCACTGCAAAAGCTCAATAATTAACCATACTACTGGCTCAAAATCCTTAGGCACCGCACTTCGAACCCACTCGAACCATTGTTAAGAGTCACCCACTCTAACTTGTTTCCAATTATGATCAAACTCCAAGGCCCTGCTGGCACATGAACACCCTCTCAAAGAAGCACCCGGCTGAATCACGTTCCTTGTAACTCACCTCTACACGAAGCATAAATCCTGAGTCTTCCCAAAGCCTGACCATGAATCGATAAGGCCAATTATAGCGTACATTCATCAAATCCTTTTCTTAAATTGCCACTAATATTTTCTTTCCTTAGTCGCAATAACCTATCAATATGCTGCTAACCAGAACCCTCACAAGTAGATAAACATGCAATAAAATTGTAGACAGTAGGGCTTTCCCACTTAGCTCGAAGCTACCATTGCATAACTCTGGAACCTACCAAGATTCCTTATCCCCCATTGACATGATCTTTCACAATCAACCCATCTAATATCTCGAAACCTTTCTGTTAAACACTTCATGGCCACTCTGAATCACTAGCCACATGTACATATTTGACCTCTTCCTGAATAGTCAGTAGAAATTCTTTGTAGGAGCTTCGTCAACACCACGAAACCGCTAACCTGCTCACAGGAGATAACCCACCTATGAAAACTCCATGCCGACATCATCCAGTAGCGCTGCACTGGGTACAATTACTACAAAATCAGTAACCCATCCTGAGCCCGTGCTCATTCACCAGTTGTACAAGTCCGTTCACTCCTCATGGACATCAATTAAAGGTGCGACAATACATCCCAATCCAAAATCCTATTGTATCCTTCTTCATATCAAGCAACTCCTTTTTGTTGTATCCAACCTTCCTCCGTATAGCAGCCTATATTCCAAAACACTCTAAAGTTTCTCAAGGCGTATAGCCATCCTACCACCGAACCCGTATACTGTTCTGCCACGCTCCTACTTTGGTAAAACCCTCTCCTTTAAGCAACTACTCGACTTCTGTTTCTCACACTTGGCCTTTTAGAATTTTAACCACCGCAAGACACCTCCCACATGTTCTTCCTCATCCTTCGCTGCCCAGTTGTGCCTTAAATCAAAATCTATCTCTGTAGCACTTGAACCAATCGATCGCTATCAACTTTAAACCTTTCCGAAGATCATATTTCTCGATCCATCAATACTAGAAACACCGATTCGATTTTGAAATTGCCACACCTCGTTATTTCTGATAACCGCTTCTCCAGCACCATTTCACAATACCCCACCCCGAAGGCGAATTGAAGAAGACCACAACACCGACGAACTTAACGCATCTAATCCAGGACGATGACACCACATCATAGATGAAAATTCCATCTCGAAAATCCCAAGTCCGGTTACTCCATCAATCCAACCTGGACATTCTTAGTCTGATTGCTTTTCCTCCGCCGGAACTAAATTCTGGACCTTTAAGCCGTGGAATGAGTATCACATCTCATAAATTGCACCTCAAGGGCTGAAATATTACAACATATCACAGATTTGCACATCAAGTGCTCAAATATTACGACTTATCAGAGATTGCACATCAAGTGCTCAAATATTACAATTTATCACAGATTGCAAATCAAGTTCTCAAATATTACAACTCGCCACCAAATTTAATAATACATTATTTTCCACAATAAGGAGCCCATGGTTCGACCATAATGTGCACAAAATCTTAACAAATATATTCGGGAGTGAACAACTCAACAAAATAATATTTCACACAAAAATCGAGGTGGAAATCATACCAAATCATCATATAAAAATAAATCCAACAAAATAAGGATTTAGGCAAGATAATTAAAGGATTTAATTGTAACGACCTGACCGGTTGTTTTGAGCTATAGCGTATCATTTATCGGTTTGAGACCCTGAGCAGCTTCACATCACATATTATGACTTGTGCGTATGGTCGGAATTGAATTTTGAGAAGTTCGGAGTTAGCCTGGAAAGAAAATTCTAATTTCGGAAGCTTTAAGTTGGAAGAATTGACTAAAGTTGGATTTTTGAGTAAACGACCTCAAAATCAGGATTGGAAGGTTCAAACAGGTTTGTATGATGATTTTGGACTTAGGAGTATGTCCAGATCGGGTTTTGGATGACCCGGAAGCATTTCGACGCATATTATGGAAGTTGGCATTTTTGGAAGAATTTCCTAAATTTGGGTTGAAGTGCATTTCAATGTTATTGATGTCTGTTTGGGATTCCGATTCTAGGAATATCTCCGTAAGGTGATTATGCTATTGGGAGCACGTCCGGATGTGGATTTGGAGGCCCGTAGGTCATTTTGGGGTCATTTGGCGAAAGTTAGAAATTTGAAGGTTTTTAAGAAATTTTACCGGGAGTGGACTTTTTGATATCAGGGTTGCATTCCGATTTCGGAAGTTGGAGTAGGTCCATAATGTCGAATGTAACTTGTGTGCAAAATTTGAGGTCAATCGGACATGATTTGGTAGGTTTCGACATCGAATATAGAAGTTGGAAGTTCTAAAGTTCATTAAGCTTCAATTGGAGTGCGATTCATGGTTTTAGCATTGTTTGATGTGATTTGAAGGCTCGACTAAGTTCGTAATGTGTTTTGGGACATGTTGGTATATTTGGTTAAGGTTTCGGGGGCCTCAGGTGGGTCCCAAATGGTTAACGGAGCAAGTTTTGGACTTAAGGAATGGCTAAAGTACACCAGTTCTGGTGTAATCGCACCTACGCAAGTTTGACCGCAGGTCCGTAACCGCAGAGGCAAGGAAATAGCCGCAGGTGCGATTTGTGAAACCAGGGCAGTAATTGCAGGTGCGAAGGATTGTCCGCACCTGCGAGGTCGCAGATGCGGTAAAGTGCCGCAGGTGCGAGAATGCGAGAGGGGCAGCTGGGTCACAGAAGCGGAAGGGCATCCACATATGCGAAGGCGCAGAAGTGCGTGGAGGATCGTAGAAGCGGATTTCGCCTATCTTGGAGGGAACCGCACCTGTGATGGATTTTCCGCAGGTACGACTGGTGTACTACAGATGCGAAAGGTCGGCTGGGAAGATTGTTTTAAAGACGGGACTTGGCCCATTTTCTTCCATTTGTTCACTTGGTTGGNTTGTAATTGCAGGTGCGAAGGATTGTCCGCACCTGCGAGGTCGCAGATGCGGTAAAGTGCCGCAGGTGCGAGAATGCGAGAGGGGCAACTGGGTCACAGAAGCGGAAGGGCATCCACATATGCGAAGGCGCAGAAGTGCGTGGATCGTAGAAGCGGATTTCGCCTATCTTGGAGGGAACCGCACCTGTGATGGATTTTCCGCAGGTACGACTGGTGTACTACAGATGCGAAAGGTTGGCTGGGAAGATTGTTTTAAAGACGGGACTTGGCCCATTTTCTTCCATTTGTTCACTTGGTTGGGGTGATTTTAGAGAGCTTCAAAGGGAAGGTTTCATCAAGCAACACAAGGTAAGTGATTCCCACTTATTATAGGTTAAATATATGGTTTGTATAAGGATTTAAACATGAAAATTAGTAGAAATTGTGGGAATTTTGGTAGAAAACCTTGAATTTGGTATTTTTGGATTTTGACTATGAATTTGGGCATTGAATTGAGAATTAATTATATATTCAAGTTCGTGAGGTTATGGGTAACGTTTATCTTCAAAAATTTTCGGAATCCGGGCACGTGGGCCCGAGGGTGATTTTATCAACTTTTCGAGCTGAGTTGGTGATTTGTTTAAATCGATTGTTGTGAGTATTAGAGTATATTTTTACGGGTTTGCACATTTATTGACTAGTTTTGGAGCGTTAGGTAACGGTTTGAGTTGTTTGAAAGGCTTGAGAGCCGGCTATGGAACTTCGGAGCAAGGTAAGTCTCCTTTCTAACCTTGTAAGAGGGAATTTAGTAAATCAAATCATTATGTGTTTCTATTTGTGGGGGCTGCGCACGCACGAGCTGACGAGAGTCCGTACGTAGCTACTATTATGCTTATATCTGGGTAGTCTAGGACCCATATCATGTTGTACTTGTGATGTTTGCGCTCTACTTGTTAATTTAATTGTTTAAGACATTTAGAAACTTGATAAAGGAATTGTAAAAAGGTTTAACTTCAATTACTTGACCGTTAAATGAGAATTTGAAATTTTGGAATATTTGCCCCTTAATAAATCTTGAATTTGTTGTTTAATGGGTTTTCTCTTTTGTGTAGCAGGCCGAACGCCTCAGTAGCAGATAGATGCATCTATGATTCATGTCGTTCGACCCTCGGCAGTGCACAATTTAAATATTATGTTGGATCGGGCTGTACGTCCTCGACATGATTTGCGCATTATATATTGTTGGAATTTATAATAATTTATATTGCTTTCATTGGCCCGAGCTACAAAAATGTTAAATGACGGAAATAAATTTTGAAATTTCTTATAAACAAAAGAATTGTTTACTTATTTCATGATATTGAGCTTACACCCGTTCTACGTAATCCATGCTTAATTATATCATTGATATTTTATTTATAGCCCATAGTAAGTGTTGAAGTTGGCCCCTTGTGATTACTTCTTCGAGGTTAGGCGGGATATTTACTAGGTACGCGTTGATTTACGTACTCATACTACACTTGCTGCATATTTTTGTGCAGGTGCACATATATCTAGTGGCCTTATGGGCGCAGATACACGGTTATTACGGGGAATTAGGTGAGCTTCATTCCACGTTACGAGTCCGAAGCCAGCATAATCTCCTTCAGAATATTTATACTTCTCCTGTCCGAATTTATATTTCAGACATATGTTGTATTTTATTTTACATTCCTAGTTGAGGCTCATGCACCTGTGACACTGGGTTTTGGGGTGATTTGGGTTGTCCTGTATTGAAATTGTTGTAAAATATTATTATTTACACTGTAAATTCCACCTTTTACTATTTAATTGAAGAAAATATGATTTCAAAATTATTAAAATGAGAATCAAATTAAGTATTTATTTTAGGCTTGCCTGACAGCGGGGTCCGGCGCCATCACGACCTTTAATGGATTTTAGGTCGTGACAACATTATATCAGAGCACTAGGTTCACTTAGGTCTCACGAGTTATGAGTGAGTCTAGTAGAGTCTTGAGGATCGGTACGGAGACGTCTGTACTTATCTTCGAGAGGCTACAGGACTGTTAGGAGCACTTCCCTTCTTGATTCCTCATCGTGCAATTTGATTCCTTTGAGGTGGTGCATGATGTTTCTCCCTGGACATTTGATTGGGCTATTGTCGTCGCCTTGCGGAAGGTCGTTTTGTCATTTCAGTCAGAATCAGTATTGCCTATGGTTTGAGATTCGGAACTAATTGTTATGATGATTTGTGTGTTGCTATCGCATAGTGTTGATGTAATGGTAGGGTTCTTATCTATGGATTGTGGTAGTAAATGACTTGATAGAAGGACTTCTCATTTCACGACTTAGAGGTTCAGCATTTAGTTCCGGCGGAGGAAAGGCAATCAGACTAAGAATGTTCAGGTTGGATTGATGGAGTAACGAGACTTGGTATTTTTGAGTATGGTGGAATTTTCATTTGTGATGTGGTGTCATCGTCCTAGATTAGATGCGTTAAGTTCGCCGGTGTTGTGGTCTTCTTCAATTCGCCTTTGGGGCGGGGTATTATGAAATGATGCCGGAGAAGCGGTTGTCAGAAATAACGGGGTGTAGCAATTTCGAAATCGAATCGGTGTTTCTAGTGTTAATGGCTCGAGAAAGAAAATCTTTGGAAAGGTTTAAAGTTGGTAGCGATCGATTGGTTCAAGTGCTACAGAAATAGATTTTGATTTAAGGCAACAACTGGGCAGCGAAGGATGAGGAAGAACATGTGGGAGGTGTTTTGCGGTGGTTAAAATTCTAGAAGGCCAAGTGTGAGAAAGAGAAGTCGAGTAGTTGCTTAAAGGAGAGGGTTTTACCAAAGTGGGAGAGTGGCAGAGCAGTATATGGGTTCTGTGGTAGGATGACTACACGCCTTGAAAAAGTTTAGAGTGATTTGAGATTCATGATGGATAGTGACTCGGTCTACGGGCTTAATTTGAAATATTGGCTCTATACGGAGGAATGTTGGATACAACATAAATGAGTTGCTTGATATGAAGAAGGATATAACAGGACTTTGGATTGGGATGTATTGTCGCACCTCTAATTGATGTCCATGAGGAGTGAACAGACTTGTACAGCTGGTGAATGAGCAAGGCCTCGTGAAATAAGGTCACTCGGGGTGAGTGCGGATTTGGGATCATGATGTTTTGAATTGAGCTATTATTATTCTGAAGGCAAGTACAAAGTAAATTAG
Organism: Nicotiana otophora; assembly: GCA_000715115.1. Classification (NCBI taxonomy): domain Eukaryota; kingdom Viridiplantae; phylum Streptophyta; class Magnoliopsida; order Solanales; family Solanaceae; genus Nicotiana; species Nicotiana otophora. The sequence goes on from AWOL01S0153417.1 coordinate 50,115, forward strand.
AAGAAGTGGCTCGGTTGGTAATGTTCAATCAACACAGTTATGGCAGTGACCAGTTTCTCCAGCGTGAAGTTATACATATGGTTTGTG
>AWOL01S0153426.1:0-14924 GCA_000715115.1 Nicotiana otophora
TCACTTTTGAAATTTTCCTTTGCTTTTTTATTTGTCTTCGCAAAGGTTGAAATGCCTTAGCATAAAATAATTAGGTTATGTTCGAAGGTTCGAACAAACCTTGCCTTTAACGTTAGCTTGTGTTAAGGCTTTGTAGGGATTTGGTGTTACCGAAAACTTTTTCCCAAAATAAGTTAGGTTTATAGCTTGCTGACGGTAGCCTTTAGAACCGGTTATAAGAATATTTTGAAGGCCTTGTTTTTTTATGCGTCTAGGACGTATTCGAGCCGTGTTAATATGGCCGTAGCCTTTTTAGTTCAGGCAATGCCAAATAAGCTTCATGCCTTCGAGTTTTATCAACTCAGAACGGCCTTGGACTTTTAATTCGAGCAATGCCAAATAAGTTTCATGCCCTCGAGTGCTATTAACTCGGAACAACCTTAGCCTTTTAATTCAAGCAATGCCAAATAAGTATCATGTCCTCGAGTTTAATTTGGGCTATTGTGATTATTGTCATCGATTCGTAGCCGGCCTTCAATTCTAAGTTAGCACGATTTACTTTGTTGCCTCATTAAAAACCTTGCCGGAAAATTCATTTGGGACAAAGCCGGTTTAAGGAAAAAAGAGTGCAACGCGTGCTTTCAGACCTAGGATCTCGTATCATCCCTTGTTGGTCACCTGCAAGTGTTAGTTTGAAATGTAAAATAAAATAAAGAACGGTGTTGCACCTTAGCAGTAATATCGCTTTAAGTGAGTTATATTCTAGTTGCTCAGCAATTGTTCGTCGTTCATTGTTTCGAGCTTATGGGATCGTTTTCCGGTGATTTCGATAATTTGGTACAGTCCTTCCCAGTTTAGCCCCAATTTACCTTCGTTCGGGTTTTGGGTGTTCAGTGTAACTTTTCTTAGTACTAAGTCCCCGGTATTGAAATATCAAAGGTTGGACCTTCGATTATAATATCTCTCGATCCACTATTTTTGGGCGGCCAATCGGACAAGGGCGATTTTGCGCCTTTCATCTAATAGTTCCAGGCTCATACTCATAGCCTCGTCATTCGATTCCTTTGTTGCATGTCAGAATCTAATGCTCGGTTCTCCGACCTCGACAGGTATTAAAGCTTCGGTGCCATAAACCAAATAAAACGGTGTGGACCCGGTACTGGACTTCGAGGTTGTACGGTACGCTCAAAGGACCTCAGGTAGCATTTCCTTCCATTTTCCTTTGGCGTCGTTCAACCTCTTTCTGAGGTTTTGGATTATGATTTTATTGGTGGATTCTACTGGTCTGTTTCCACTAGGGTAGTAAGGAGTGGATAAGATCCTTTTGATCTTATGGTCTTCAAGATACTTGCTTACTTTGCTGCCAATAAACTGTTTTCTGTTGTCGCACACAATCTCTGCCGATATTCTGAATCGACATATAATGTGGTCCTAGATAAAATCGATGACTTCTTTTTGTCATGACCCAAAAACCACCAGTCGTGATGGCACCTAACTCGACACGCTAGGTAAGCCAACTAAAAGTCAATACAATTCAATTGAAATTTGTAGGAAAATAAGAAGAATTATCTGAACTTTTACAAATTAACCCAAGAACTGGCAGTACAAATCATGAGCTTCTAGGACTTAGAATTTACAAAGCTGATACAAAAAATTACACGATCAGTTTGCAAGCTACATAAACAGATTAACAAAATCTAAAGCCACCAAGGACAAGTGGAAGCTATATCCAGAATGCACGAACATCTTCAGGGTCAGCTCCCGACATCACTAGTAGCTCCGCTCTAAAAGTCTGCACGCAAGGTGCAGAAGTGTAGTACGAGTACAACCTACCCCATTTACCTAGTAAGTATTTTGTCTAACCTCGTCGAAGTAGTGACGAGGCTTTTTAGTAAAAACGTGCTCACTAATAAAAATATGTACCAGAATTTTGCAATAGAACTATACTACAGTATAACATGATAGAGTACACCAAATAAATGTACAAAACAATAACAAAGTACTAGAAGAGATCACAATTCAATAGTTTCTAATATCTCGACCAGTCCTTTCCTTAGAGCGAAACCCAATGAACCACAATAATCACCTCAAAACTTTCATAGTGTGAGAGAAACACTCAAGATATCAAATACAACAGCACGATAACACCCTTCGTACATTTATCTCCTCCACACTAAATATACGTAAAACAGTACCAACCGAAGGGCGGAAATACCGATAACAGAAATGACAAAGTAGGAAATACACAAGTAGTAATAATGAACGAGAATGTACATAAGGACATTAGTAACAAACTAGGCGGAAGTCATAAAGGTCATGACAACAATTAGTAAAAGGAATGTAACTTCAACTAACTAGCATTGTGGAGGCATGAAGATAGATATAACAAACAAGAAAGGGGACACATGATCTTTATAAGTTAACAAGTAGAGACATGAATGACTAACATGCAAGAAGACCTGTACCTAAGTGCAACAAAACAAATATATCATGGATGCAACTATAATAGCAGGAAGTAGGCATGATATTTAAAAGTTAAGCAAGTAGAAGGCATGGGCAACACAACAACAATTTAGATAGAGAATAAAGACAGAACAGTGACGACAAGTCATAACTGTAAGTACGACAGTAACAATTTAAGGTAAGGATATGAAGATATTTGCAGGAAAAGGATATCAAAACATAATGCATGTCCCTCGTCCTCACTTGCACGAAAACGCACTTCGTGCCATGAACTCGCAATAACACAAAAACATGATAATATAAATATTTTGGCACGGCATCACCCTTCGTGCTTTTACTCACATAACATGGAACGACATCACCCTTTGTGCTTTTACTCACAAATAATATGGCACGACATCACCCTTCGTGCTTTTACTCTTAGATAATATGGCACGACATCACCCTTCGTGCTTTTACTCTCAAATAATATGGCACGACATCACTCTTCGTTCTTTTACTCTCAAATAATATGGTACGACATCACCCTTCGTGCTTTACACTCTCCCTCACATGATAATGTATAAACAATGGCACGGCATCACCCTTCGTGCTTTACACTCTTCCTTACCAAGCATATTTATATCAATGACAAACAAGGCAGAAAGCATAAATAACGTCAAGGAGAGTATTTAAACGAATATTCCAAATGAATCCCAATCACAACTTTCCAAGCCAACAATAGTTAAATAAACCCGCAAGAACCTTATTATTCAAGTATTCCAACAAATCTCACAAATGATCTACAACACAAGTGTAAAATCTAGTATCTCAAGAATATCGGCCGTAGCAATGTATTAATGATTATGCATAATGATAACCGAGTTAAACACATCAATGTAATCTCAGAATTCCATCAAATTTGATCAAGTCATAATGAATTAAGTCTTAGTTTCCATCATTTAATACTATATTCTTAGTATCTATGAATCAAGCAAGGCATGAAGCAAGAAGATCATGTGAATGTACAAGACACAATTCATAACATAATTTACCCCCGAGCATGGTTAACTCTGGCACATGCATATATGTTCGTTACCTCATAGATGTAACACCCCCACATGTAGAAAACAATGTCAAATAGTAGGGAAAATTCCCTCAACAAAGTTAGGCAAGACACTTACCTCAATTCGACTAATTCAATACTCAATTTATCTTTTTTCCTTTATAAGATTCACCTCCGCTCGGATCAATCTAGCCAAAGACGACTTAAATACATCACACAATGCAAGGGAAAATAATTTTAATTAATAAAGTTGTGATTTTTATTCAATTTCTAAAAAGTCAACAAAAGTCAACTCTCGGACCAGCCCGGTCAAAACCCGAGTCCAAGGATAGGTCTTGGCTACCCATAGCCTCACGAGTCCAAATATGTATTTTGTTTCCAAATCCGAGTCATATTCAACTCTCAAATCCCAAATTTCCATTTTTCAAAGTTTTGACAAAATTTCCAAATTTTTCCCTAGATTTCTCATGAATTTGATGTTAAATCTTGTGTAAAATCATGAAATGTAGTTGAGAATTGATTAGAGGCACTTACTCAATGATTTGATATGACAATCCCTTCACAAAATCGCCTCCCATCGAAGCTAGGGTTCAAAATATATCAAAATGAAGCTAAGTCTCTAAATTTTCAGCATTTAGCAGGTTGTAGATATCACATTGGCGACAGGGGATTCGCAAATGCGATCCCGCAAATGCGAACAAAGTATCGCAATTGCGAACTGGAGACTTTCCTACTAAGGCCGCATTTACGACCAAAAGCTTCGCAAATGCGAAAAAGGGGGCCATCGCAAATGCGAGATATTCTTCGCAAAAGCGAACTCCAGCCCAATAGCCCAGGTTCGCAAATGCGATAGCCGCATCTGCGACCAAAACATCGCAAATACGATTAAATGAGAACCAACACTCAAAACTTTAACAAAAATAATCTGAAACAAATTCGAAGCTCACCCGAGCCCTCGAGGCCCCAAAACAAAACACCCACACAAGTCTAAAAACATTACACGAACTCACTCGAGCGATCAAAACATCAAAATAACCTCTAGAATCACGAATTGGTCGCCAAAACACATGAAGATCAAAGGAAACTTCAAGAACTTCAAGAATCGCAACCAAGCGTCCGAACCATATCAAATCAACTCCAAATGGTGCCAAATTTTGCAGACAAGTTCCATGTGATGAAACGAACCTATTCGGACTTCAACTAATGCATAACAACCTCGAAGCGCTAAATCACACCTAAAGTCAAAATCAATGAACTTTGGAACTTCAACTTCTACAACCAATGCCGAAACCTATCAAAACACGTCTGATTGACCTCAAATTTTGCACGCACATCACATTTGTTATTATGGACCTATTGTAACTTTCGGAATAGAAATCTAACCCCGATATCAAAAAGTCCACTCCCGGTCAAACTTTCCAAAAATCCAACTTCCGTCATTTCAAGACTAATTCGACTACGGACCTCCAACTAACAATCCGGACGCGCTCCTAAGTCCAAAATCACCCAACGGAGTTAATGGAACTCACGAAATTCCATTTCGAGATCCACTACTAAAAGGTAAAACTTGGTCAACTCTTCCAACTCAAGGCTTAAATCTTGAAGTCCATTCTTCCAAATTAATTCCCAACAACTTGAAAACCAACACTGACGATTTACGCAAATCATAATACTTCATGCGGAGATACTCGACCTCTCAAACTACCAAGAAAAGTACAATTGCTCAAAATGACCAGTCGGGTCGTTACATCCTCCACCACTTAAACATATGTTCGTCCTTGAACGTCCCAAAAGTCGTTCTAAAGCTGTCAAACCAAGGTGTAACTTTACTATGCATATACCCGGGGATGATCCCATGTCACCATGCTCCATATAAGCCTGCCAACGCAACATAACTTGAGATCCTTACTTCAACTTTGGTCCTTAACCTTAGAACCCAATCTCCAATATCCAAAATTCGTTACAAGCCCCGAATCTCATATCTACACACTGTATAAACCTGAACAACTGTATTAGGTCATAACCATAACCCCAAGATGAAATCTCACAATACGCCCTATCACTTAGACACTTATATCAGTGACTGTTAACCACCATTACTGCCCAATAACAAACCCGGTGCCGGTAGCAAACCTCATATCAATTAGAGCCTCGTTCAAAACCTTCATACCCTGCCAGTGATGAAAGAAACACGCATAACCTCTTAACTACTCATCTGATCAAGAAGCCAAGAAACTCACTCGTCCGACCAGGGCCATTGCCCAAATACTTAGCAAAATATGGTTATTCTCCCAAACCTTCCTCGTCCCAATACAATAGTGCAAATCTCAAGTCTAGAAACCTCATCTCAACCAATACAAGCAGCCCCACCGACAGTTATCAACAATAATCATATGCAACCCCACACAACACAGTCCCGAGCAACAACAAGTAATAATTCAGATATAACATGTAACAGTAAGAGAGTTAAATAAGAAGACTACTAAACAAGTTAAGCAGGCAGGTTTAGCATTTTCCCTATGAACTATTTTCAACAAAGTGAAAGCAAAAATACACGGAGTAAACATCAGGAGTTACATTTTATCACAGTACCATTGCGACGTGTAACCCGATCCCATAATATCAGTCCACATAGGGTATCCCTCGAGCCATAATACTCGGGCTCACTAATCACATGTGCGTCAGTATCAAGCACAATAGAGTGCACAAAATATAACTGTGGGAAAAATTATTAATAACATACAATACTAAGAAGGACTCGCACAACTATGATGCAATAAGCAAATCAACATCACGAAGGCCATCTCGCCCATAGTGCCATGAGGCCTAAATTGAATTACAATATGCGTACGAAGAACCATGTAACCCTCACAATCCGTCATAGCATAAGAGAGGAACACATAACACAGACCAAGGTGCGAATAACATCTATTCCGCCCGACGATATTCTTCGCAAAAGCGAAATCCAACCCAGTAGCCCAGATTCGCAAATGCGATAGCCGCATTTACGACCAAAACATCGCAAATGCGATTAAACCAGAACCAGCACTCAAAACTTTAACAAAAACAATATGAAACCAATCTGAAACTCACCCGAGGCCCCAAACCAAAAACCCACACAAGTCTAAAAATATCACACGAACTCGCTCGAGCGATCAAAACATCAAAATAACCTCTAGAATCATGAATCAGATGCCAAAACGCATGAAGATCAAAGGAAACTTCAAGAACTTCTAGAATCGCAACCAAGCGTTCGAACCATATCAAATGAACTCCAAATGACGATAAAATTTGCAGACAAGTTCCATGTGACGAAACGAACCTACTCGGGACTTCAACTTATTCATAATAACCTTGAAACGATGAATCACACCTTAAGTCAAAATCAATGAACTTTGAAACTTCAGCTTCTACAACCGATGCCGAAACCTATCAAAACACGTTCGATTGACCTCAAAATTTGCACACACTTCATATTTGACATTACATACCTATTCAAACTTTGAGAATTGGAATCCGACCGCGATATCAAAAAGTCCACTCCCGATCAAATATCCCAAAACTCCAACTTTCGCCATTTTAAGACTAATTCGACTACAGACCTCCAACTAACAATCCGGACGTGATCTTATGTCCAAAATCACCCAACTGAGCTAACAAAACTCACGAAATTCTATTCCGAGATCCAATACTAAAAGGTCAAACTTGGTCAACTCTTTCAACTCAAGACTTAAATCTTGAAGTTCATTCTTCCAAATCAATTCTGGATAACTTGAAAACCAACACCGATGAATTACGCAAATCATAATACATCATGCGGAGTTACTTGAGTCCTCAAACTACCGAGAAAAGTGTAATTTCTCAAAATGACCAGTCGGGTCGTTACACTTTTTCTCTGACCTTTTCATATGCATGTGCTTCCACCCATTTAGAAAAATAGTCAGTCATAAATAAAATAAATTGAGCCTTACTGGGTGCCCGTGGAAGGGAGCCAACGATGTCCATCCCCCATTTCATGAACGACCATGGTGATAAGACCGAATGTAGCGGCTCTCCTACTCGATGAATCATCGAAGTATGCCTTTGGCATCCATCGCATTTTCGAATGAACTCCTTTACTTTTTGAACTAGTGATTCGGTGCCTAAATGATTTCCACAGGTACCTTCACGTATTTCCCTCAAAATGTATTCAGTGTCTCCCGATCCCAAACATATCGCGATCGGTCCATCGAACATTCTTCTAACTAAGGTTCCATCCTCGGATAAACTAAATCGGGCTGGTTTTGTTCGTAGGGCCCTCGATTATTTTAGGTTCGAGGGCAGTTTTCCACTCTTGAGATATTCCACGTACTTATTCCTCCAGTCCCAAGTTAGGCTCGTTGAGAAGATCTCGGCGTGGCCTTGTTCCACCACCGATCTTATAAGCTGTACAATTTCTCCCAAGTTGATCTCGTTATCTTCGACTGACGATCCCAAGTTAGCGAGGGCATCAGCTTCACTATTTTGATCTCGAGGCACATGTTGCAAAGTCCATTCTTTGAACCGATGTAATGTCGCCTACAACTTGTCCAAGTATCTCTGCATTCGTTCTTCCCTGACCTCGAATGTCCCATTAACTTGGTTTACCACAAGGAGTGAGCTGCACTTGGCTTCGATCACCTCTCCCCAAGATTTTGGCTAATTCAAGGTCGGTAATCATGGCCTCATATTCGGCCTCGTTGTTAGTCAATTCCATAATCTTAATAGATTGCCTAATTATTTTACCTATTGGTGGCTTTAGTACGATGCCAATACCGAACCCTTTTGAGTTTGAAGCGTCGTCCGTAAATAGGGTCCAGATTCCCGGAAGTCCCTGAGTTAATCAATAACTCTCTTTTGACCTCGGGTATTAAGGTCAATGTAAAGTCGGCCACGAAATCTGCCAAAATTTGGGACTTCATGGCGATCCAGGGTCGGTACTCAATATCATAACCACTTACTTCCACGGCCCATTTGACCAATTGACCCGAGAGTTCGGGCTTATGCATCATGTTCCTTAATGGGTAAGTTGTTACGACACATATGGGGTGCCATTGGAAGTATGGTTTTAGTTTCCTGGAGGCGCTTAGCAAGGCGAGCGCCAATTTTTCTAGGTGAGGGTACCTAGTTTTGGCCTCACCTAAGGTCCTACTAACATAATAAATCGGAAATTGTGTACCTCGTTCCTCCCGAACTAGGACTCCACTTACCGCTATCTCCGAGACCACCAAGTACAAGTACAATTGTTCGTCTGTCTTTGGTGTGTAAAGCAACGGTGTGCTAGATAAGTACCTTTTTAGCTCCTTCAAAGCTCGTTGGCATTCCAGAGTCCATGAAAAGTTATTCTTCTTTTTTAATAGTATGATGAATTGGTGGATTTTATCAGACGACCTCGAAATAAATCGCCCGAGGGAGGCTATGCGCCCGGTTAGCCTTTTCACGGCACTTACGTTGTCCACGAACGTGATATCTTCGATGGCTTTGATCTTATAGGGGTTGATCTCGATTCCTCGGTTGGATACCATGAACCCGAGCAATTTACCTGATCCAACTCCGAACACGCACTTTTCCAGGTTCAGTTTCATATTGTACTTCTTCAATATGATGAAGGTTTCCTGCAAATGTTTTAATTGGTCCTCTGCTCGCAGAGACTTAACCAACATATCGTCAATGTAAACCTCCATCGATTTTCCTATTTTTTCCTCAAACATCCGGTTTACTAGGCGTTGATAGGTGGCATCAGCATTTTTGAATCTGAATGGCATCATGTTATAACATTATATGTTGTATTTAGTGATGAAGGAGGTTTTTTCCTGATCATTGGGGTCCATCCGTATTTGGTTGTACCCGGAATAGGAGTCGAGAAAATTGAGGATCTCGTGGCCGGCCGTAGGATTGATCATACGGTCGATGTTGGGCAAAGGAAAAGAGTCTTTAGGGCATGCCTTATTCAAATCTTTGTAATCTACACACATTCTTATTTTATTCCATTTTTAGGGACTACCACTATGTTTGCTAACCAATCCGGGTGTTTAACCTCCCGAATGGACCTTATTTTAAGGAGTTTATATACCTTGTCCTTGATGAAAGCATGTTTGACCTCGGACTGGGGCCTCCTTTTTTGCTTGACTGGATTGATTTTCGGGTCCAGGCTTAGCTTGTGAGTGGTTATCCTCGGTGGGATCCCTATCATATCGAGATGGGACCAAACGAAACAATCTATGTTAGCTACAAGAAATTGAATAAGTATTTTTCTGGGCTCGGGAGTTAACCTCGTGCCCAGGTATACCTTCCAATCGGGCAGATGCTCGACCAATATAACCTGCTCCAGCTCTTCGATCGTTGATTTGGTTGCGTTAGAGTCATCAGGGATTATAAATGATCAGGGAACCCCGTAATCATCGTCTTCATAAGTCCCCTGCTTATTCGATTGGGTCGTGGCCGGTGTCGGTGACTGCTATTTGGCATCTTGGTTTGCGCCAGAATTCGGTTCCTTCGATGTTGCGAGTATTGATATTGGAATCACTTCTTCGACTGCAAACATCTCTTTTGCGGTCGGTTGTTTCCCGTAGATTGTCTTAATCCCCTCTAGAGTTGGGAATTTTAACACTTGGTGAAATGTTGAGGACACTGCCCTCATGTTGTGGATCCATGGCCTTTCGAAAAGGGCGTTGTACCTCATGTCTCCTTCGATCACATAAAACTTGGCCTCTCGTATGGTTCCGATGATATTGACCGATAACGTTGATGAGTGATGATTTTACCAGTTATTCTAGTCTCTTTTCTTTAGATTTTACGTCGTTTAATTATAATATGAGGTCGTTTATGGTGTGTATTATTAGATTTTCAGGTAAATGATGCCATGAAGTGATTTGAATTCAATTTAAGTGGAATTGAGCAAAAAGAGTGAAAAAAATGCAAAACTCTTCAGTGATTCTGCATCTGCGGAACACTGCTCGCTTCTGCGACCTCGCAGATGCGAGAAAATGGTCGCATTTGAGAAAGAAAGCCTGGAAGGCAGAATCGCATCTGCGATATGATCAACACATCTACGGAAGCGCACATGCGCTTGAAGACCACATTTGCGTTGGCGCATCTGCGAGTGTAAGTCCGCTTCTGCGGAATTAGTGCTTCTCGTTGATTGTTGCTTCTGCGTTAGGCTATCCGCACCTGCGTGGATTCTTTCGTAGGTGCGGTCAACAGGCTTCAGACCTAGGCATACTTAGAAATTCACATCTCCTTAATTCCAAACCCACAAATACACGACCTAGCAGATCTTTTGCAAATCTTTGGCTTATTTTTTAGTCTCTTAGACTAGAGAAGACAAGTTTTGGAGCTAGGGTTCTTGCACACATACTTGGGCTTGAAGATTTGAAGCTTTTGGTTGAGAATTTCTTGCTCATATCTTCATTTCCTTGCTTTGTATTGAATATTTAAGTGTGTAGTATTTTTTTCAACACTTGAATCTTGTTTATGAGAATATTCATATTTAAAGTGTGGATTAAATATCTTGTTGTGCTTATGTATTGAACGATTTTTATTTATTATGAATTGAATTATTATTTCTTTAATTATTCTTGTTCTTTATGTTTCCAAAGGGATTCGCTAACCCTAGGACTCGCCCATTAACTTCGAATTAATTTTGGAAAAGATTATTTGGGGTCGGGAAAGATTAATTAACAAGAACATGAGGCTTTAACCCTTACTTTATAGATTCTACCTAGGGATATGATTGAACTACTTGTAGCTGTATCTGGGTGTGATTAATCTCTTAATTGTTTTAGGGATAATTTGAATTAGGAAGTCTTGTTAGTCTTCGGAAGAAGCTAATATAGAATTATTACCCGAGGTTAATTAACATAAACTCGCTCATATTTGTAAAATCGTGAAATACATTGGATCGTTACTTGAGTGTAAATTCTGATGCATCCATGCTTGTAGCCATCGATCATTTTACTCGCTTTCTAGGTTAGTTTACATTTTCGCATTTAGCTATAATATTTTTTCAAAAACCATTCTAAGTGTTTGGCATTACATAATAAGTGATAATTCTCTTACATTCCTAATCGCCTACATATTGTTTTCTGTGGTTGGGTAAATTATATTGAATGCGACCGTGTCTATTTATTTTTTAGTAGTGGATTTGGACGTCATCAAACGTTATATCCCCCTTAGTGGTTTCACAAGCCATGTTGAACCTGTTTAGAATTCGAACTACATGCACAATTTTGTCACGTAGACCGAGTTATTCCACGACCCTCGACCGAATGATGTTGGCCGAGTTACCTGGATCAATCAACACACATTTAATTTGAGTTTTACTTATGAGTACATATATTACCAGTGCATCATTATGAGGCTGTATGATCCCTTCCGCATCCTCATTGCTGAAAGATAAAATTCCTTCAGGTACGTAGTCTCGAGTTCGTTTCTCCCTAGTGATGGATACTTTGGTGCATTTCAACATCGACCCTTGTGGGATATCGAATCCATCGATGATCATATTTTTTACGTGTTGAGGTTCGATATATTCTTGTTCTGTCTGTTTGTTAGAATCCCTGTTCCTAAAGTGGTTCTTGGCTCGGTCGCTCAAGAATTCTCGAAGGTGCCCATTGTTGAATAAACGGGCTTCTTCTTCTCTCAGCTGTTGACAATCTTTCGCTCTATGACCGTGAGTGCCATGATATTTGCACATCTGGTTAGGGTCCCTTTGAGATGGATTAGATTGTAGAGGTCGAGGCCATTTGGTATCATTGATGCACCCGATAGTTGATACGATGGCGGCAACATCGACATTAAAGTTGTATTCCGATAGCCTCGGTGCTTCTTTAGACCCGATGGACCCGTCAAAGCTGTTTGTGGTCATGAGCCCCCGGTTGCTTCGACCTTGATCATTTCTCCTTTCGTTTCTTATGGGGTTCCTCCAGGACCCACTTCTCCTCCGATCTCCATTATATGGTAGATATTGATCCCTGTTTGATCTTGGTTCACGATCGATGTCTCTCTTAACTCTGTCGAGGGTTCTGACGGGATAAACAGACTCCGAGGGGCCCCCGAGTTGGTCATCTCTGACTCTGATTTTTTATTGATACCGGTTATGTACATCTGTCCAGGTAACGGCAGTGTATTCTATCAGATTCTGCTTCAGTTGGTGTAAAGACACCGAGCTCCGAATATTGAGTCTTTGAGTGAAAGCTTGAACAACCCAAACGGCTGGCAGCAGATCCATTCGTTCCATTTGGAAATGAGACACGAATTCTCTGAGCATCTCGTTATCCTTCTAATTAACTTTGAAAATAGTCCAATTTCCTGGTTTCGACCTTGATGGCACCAGCAAGTGCTTTCACGAAGGAGTCTGCAAGCATAGAAACTGAATCAATAGAATTAGGAGGTAAGTTGTGATACCATGTCATAGCTCCCTTTGACATGGTCTCTTCAAATTTTTTCAGTAGAGCAGACTCGATCTCGTCATCTTCCAAGTCGTTCCCTTTGATGGTACATATGTAAGAGGTTACATGCTTGTTTGGATTGTTCGTTCTGTTATATTTAGGTATTTTAGGTATACAGAATTTCTTGGGGATTGGCTTTGGAGCCGCGTTCAGAGGAGAAGGTTTTTGTACGAACTTCCTGGAATCCAGTCCTTTCAATATCGGAGGTGCTCCTGGGATTTGATCTACTCTGGAATTATAGGTTTTTACCTTTTTGTTGTTCGCTTCAATTTTCTTTTCCCGTGATTCTATCTGCTATGTCAGCTCCTCGAGCATATTTATAATCTCGAGGTCAGTACCCGATTCTTATTCATTTGACCTTACTACGACCGGTTCATTTCTGCGGGTGACTTCACGGGGCGGATCTGCTCGACGCCTGGCTTTGGCTCTGTAACTGATCTATCGCCACCTGTTGAGCTTGCAGCATTTCGAAGATCATCCGTAGGCTGATCCCGTCTTCGTCATCGTTTTATGTGTTTCGAGCTACCGATCGGCCCCCACCACAGATGCTATTTATGGGGTCGGTAGGCAAGTTGGCGTCGATAGCCACATGTGAATTAACATCAATCGGATCTGCGATCGAAATTCCTACGGGACCAGCGGGTGGCCCTATGTTACCGGGCGCTATGTTTTTATTCTCACCCTGATGACCAGACTCGTTGTCGATATGTAGGGGTGCTAATCGAGAGTTTGACATTTTTAGCCTGAAATCAAAGATACTTCAAAGAGCAAGTGTAAAATAATGTGTATTATGAAGATTTGTATCAAATAACCACTATTTTCCTTAGCCCCACGGTGGGCGCCAAACTGTTTACACTTAAAATCGGATAACAATTGAATTTGTTAGTGGTTATAAGGATATGTGGATTAACTTGATACAAAATGATAAATTAGATTGTAATTGAAATAAATAACAATAGATTAACCGTAAACCACGTGAGTTGGATGATTTCGGCTTAGGAAAGCAGGTCACCCTTGAATTGAATGCACTTTAGTTGACACCAAAATATCAAAGAGTAAGAACTTAGAGAATGTATAACTTATCAGTATATGTTACAATGTGTTTTATGAATTGTCAAGTCCCCTTTATATATTAAGGGAGGCCTACCTTTTAAGGCATTACTTTATTGTTTTATAAAAGGCAAAAATCCTTGATTTTGGTGATCGTTGGTTTCTTTTTTGACTTGTTCTGTGATTTCTGCCATAATGACCGATTAACAGCGAGAATTAAGGATCTCTATCGGATGAGTTGGCAAAGCTTTCTTCGAGACCTTTAGAAATAGGACTGATTATGCCTTCGATAAACTCGAGGGCCAATCTAATGGTTTCGATGGTTAGTTTTGACAATGCTTTGGGTCCGATCTTAAATATCATATTCCGATCTTGGATGACCATGTGGAACGTCAGATCGAGCTTCGAACATCGACTTTTACCCAATTACAGATTTATCGACTCTGGCCTACCATTTCAGAAGCTAGATCGAACATCGAGCTCAGTTTTACCCCTATACAGGCAGTTCATAAAATAACTTTTGTATTTCAAAACAAAAAAACTCAACCCCTACTATTGCATAACATTTTATCAATACAAAAGATTTTAAACGTTTGATTTTGAAATATTGGATAACTATTCACATTTGTATTGAATTTTTATTATATAAGTGATTGCGATGAATCTTGGCATACTTGAATGAATCAAATTACAGAGATTTTAGCATTATTATTGGGACTTTTAAAGGATTGTTCAGGTGGAATAAAAAGGTTATCCACTTGTACCTATAAAAAAAATCATTTAAAAATTACTCCATATAATACAGCTTTATACGATGTATACCTTTCAAATACATAATCACATAATTATATANCTTTTAAAGGATTGTTCAGGTGGAATAAAAAGGTTATCCACTTGTACCTATAAAAAAAATCATTTAA
>AWOL01S0153437.1:0-12349 GCA_000715115.1 Nicotiana otophora
TTTCTAAAACTTCTTCTTGTGACTTTTCAAGTCTAAATCTTTTTTGGAACATCCTATACATACCCATACCGGTATCCTTACATGTAAACCACGACATAAGAATGAATTAAACATTCAAAAGTATTTCTAAAGATTCTTGCTTCTTCATGAATTTTCAACATGAAAATGGCATATAAGAATAGCACAAAAATCTGAAATTTATGCACATATGTCATAATAAATCATCTAAACTTTAGCTAGAATAATTCTAAGTTAATAAGTACTCACTCGCTTCGATTAAATACATATTAACTCTTTCAAACAATTCATCAAACATCTTGTGTGCGTGCTTTTGTGAGTTAAACCACTTTAGTAAAGTGTTATATCAATTCACCTCAAAACTCTTCGAGCCAATACGTAGAACCCCAGTTCAATTTATACCCGTCAAACAATCAATTCTACAGCAATCAGTGTATTTTAATCAATTTTAATGTATCACACCTAAACATGGAATTTACTGTTGATACAGAGAAAGAAGAAAATTAACTATTCAATTCTTACCTACTACTACTGTAGGATAATTGACAATAGGGAATTTATATACCTGAGTTCAAGAATTAGAGATTCATAAAGAACCCTAGAATTTTTTTCGTTGCCTGCGTGTGTAAGTTTCGTAGCTTTGTGTTTGCTGCGTGAACAGAACAACGTTCTGTTTCTTTGTATAAGCCCTTTGTTTAATCCTTTTGCCTTCCACAACCCTGTATGGGCTAAGGCTTGTCACGTGTTTTTTTTTTTGTCTTTTGTTTTGGGTTTTGACTTAACTATTATTTAATTATACCCACTTTTAATAATTAATAATATTAAAATTATTAATATTATCCTAATTGTATATCCAATTATTTATAAATAGAGAAGTAACTCAAAAGTCAATCACAAGGGTTTAAATCCATAATAGAATTATAATATTTATGCACTTAAGGCAATATTAAAAAAAAATCTATATTTAGTGTGTCTTGAAACTTTAATAGATTTGAGGAGTTTTACATAGAGGGTGATCATAGTAGCAAACTTGAAGACAACAGATTCAATAAGTTTGTGATTACGTGAATAGACCATAGAATCATAAACATATAGAACCCTATCGGTAATGTCAAACACATCCAACAACCAATGAAATTTTTCAACAATGTTTATGGGCATAATCACAATCAACTTTGTCCGACGCAACATTTGCAAGTAATCGGTACCCCCAATATTGTCATGACCCAAAATTCAACTAGTCATGATAGCACTTAACCCAACCCGCTAGGTAAGCCAGTTATCAACTATCCAATTCCAATGAAATTTAACAAGACAGTTAAGTAAAAGAAAATATCTAAATCTTATATATTCCTCAAGGACTGGTAGTACAAATCATGAGCTTCTAAGATTAGAATATACAAAAATGATATGAAATAAATACAACATCTGTTCGATATGTACATAAATAGATCTTTATAAATATAAGGCTACCATGAACAAGAGGCAGCTACAACCGGAATGGGGTACATCTTCAAATATAACTCATGTCGGTCTCAGCAACGTCAGTAGCCAATATCTGCACGCAAGGTACAGAAGTGTAGTATGAATATAACCAACCCCATGTACTTAATAAGTAATAAACCTAACCTTAGGTTGAAAGTAGTAACGAGATGGAACAAAGGTCGGGTCCAACTCCAATAGCCAACAATAGTCCATAACAACGTAAAGCAAGTAATAAAAGAAGTAACTCAGAGATAAAATGCTCAGCTTAATCATAATCTCTGAAAATAATTATGCCTTTCAAATATATCAGTGAAAATCCAAATCGTCTACCGAAGTTGCCAAAAATATGAGTAAGTTTTAAAACAGTAATTTTCCCAAAATTCTTTCAACAATAAATAAGATGTTTTATTTTCTTTCCAGATAGCAGTGTAAAATGCATCACTATGCCCATATGCCAATATGTGTGAGAAGTCATGAATGACGTGATACCGTACAACATGAGAAAGATACATCTCTATGCATGTATGGCATGTGTGCATGTCAAGGCAATGTATCTCAGAGATGAACTCATGTACTCACACTCTCAGAGTACTCAATCTCACTGTCTCACACTTTCAACTCATCATGCTCAATCACTCAGTACTGTATATGGCCAATTCGGCCCAGGGAAGATCCATCCCAGAATATATACATCAACTGACCATCAGTCATTCAATACGGAGTAGGGCCAATCCAGCCCATGGGGAAGATCTATCCCCAGGTATAAATGCTTCGGACAAGATCCATGTCCATGGAAGATCCATCCCGCAACATAAATCAACCGCGCTCACTGGGGTGTGTGCAGACTCCGGAGGGGCTCCTTCAGCCCAAGCACTAAAATCCGCATGGACAACTCACATGCTATAGTATCAATATCTCAAAATCAGGCCCTCGGCCTCACTCGGTCATCAAACTCTGCAGTCTCTCGGGCTCACAATGACATGAACTAGCCCACACTAATGATATGATGTATCAATAAATAACAACAGAGACTGAGATATGATATGCAATGAATAAATATAACTGAGTATGACACTGCAATGTAAGAAAGTAACTCAACAGTAGTAATGACCTCAGTGGGTCCCAACAGAATAAGCATGTAGCTTATACATGGTTTCTAATACGAATCACAACTCGATAACTCTAGTACGTAGAGATTTCATGGTTTCAGATAAATTCAGGTAACTACACAGTACCACAGAAATAACGGAGTCACAGTTCACACGGTGCACGCCCACACGCTCGTCACCTAGCATGTGCGTCACCTCAAAACCAAACACATAACACATATAGTCAGGGTTCATACCCTCACCTCCAAGATTAGAAGAGTTACTTACCTCGAACAAGAAGAATCCAATGCCGGACAAGCTAAACAATACTCCAAAAATTCCATTCCACGCGTATCAACCTCCGAACGCCTTTATATCTCCTAAATTCCATGCCAAATGATACGAAACTAGTCCAACAACATGCAAATTAATCAAGATATACTCCAATTCTTGCAATTTTATAATTTCTAAAAACAATCCAAACTCCGCTCGAAAAATCAACAGTGAGGCCCACGTCTCAGAATCTGTCGAAACTTACAAAATCTGACAAACCATCCAATTATGAGTTCAACCATACTAATTTCACTCAAATCTGACTCCGAATCGGTATTCAAAACTCGAAAATTCATTTTATGAAATTATAAAAATTTCCTTCGATTTCTCTTGAAGATTCGATAATCATACAACATAAATGAAGATTAATTCATAAAATATAATCACAAGAGAATCAAGAACACTTACCCCAAGTTGTGTGGAAAAATTCCTCTTCAAAGTCGCACAAACTGAGCTCCAAAATCCGAAAATGGATAAAAATGTTGAACCCTCGAATATAAGGGATTCTGCCCAGCATTTCCGCATTTGCGGACGCTAGGTGGCATTTGCGACCATCGCTTCTGTGTAACAAGCTCGCATCTGCGAGACATCCTTGGCCAGCCGTGATCGCATTTTTGCGATGTCCAGGACCGCTTCTGCGGTCGCGCTTCTACGCAGGTTCTTTCGCATCTGCGGTTCCTTCCGCTTCTGCGATCAGTGTCACCGCTTCTGCGGTCGCGCTCCTGCACGCCAAATTCTGCAATTGCGACTCCTGCCCAGCAGTGCCCAGTTCGCTTTTGCGAGCCGCACCTGCGGTTCCTCATGCGCAGGTGCGAAGATACCAGCAACAGAAAAATTTCAGTATTTTCTTAAGTTCGAATTTGATCCGTTAATCATCCGAAACTCACCCGAGGCCCCCGGGACCTCAACCAAATATACCAATAAGTCCTAACATATTATACGAACTTAGTCGAGGCCTCAAATCACATCAAACAATGCTAAAACTATGAATCATACCCTAATTCAAGC
Organism: Nicotiana otophora; assembly: GCA_000715115.1. Lineage (NCBI taxonomy): Eukaryota > Viridiplantae > Streptophyta > Magnoliopsida > Solanales > Solanaceae > Nicotiana > Nicotiana otophora. Next base: position 3,933 of record AWOL01S0153437.1, read on the forward strand.
TTAATGAAACTAAGAATTTTCAACTTCTACATTCGATGCCGGAACCTATCAAATCAAATCCGATTGACCTCAACTTTTGCACACAAGTCATAAATGGCATAACAGACCTATTCAAATTTTCAGAATTGGATTCTGATCCCGATATCAAAAAGTCAACTTCCCGGTCAAACTTCCAAACTTAAATCTTCCCATTTTAGCCAATTCAAGCCTAATTTAACTACGGACTTCCAAATAAGTTTTCGAATACACTCCTAAGTTCACATCCGGTTAACTATTTCAACTTAAGCTTTCGTCTTGGAGACTAAGTGTCTCAATTCATTTCAAAACCTCACCGGACCCAAACCAATTACTCCGGCAAGTTATACAACAATTGTAAAGTATAAATTGAGTAGTAAATGGGGGAACGAGGCTATAATACTCAAAACGACCGGCCGGGTCGTTACAAATATGTATTCTGATACGACGCCCTGGGTTTGACAACAGCAAGCTTCATATCGGGAGGGGCATTACTATACCTCTCATAAATTTGTTCTATTCTAGTCTTGAACATACAGTTAGTGGTTGTAACCCGTGTTCTGTTTTCAGGACCATACTTTCCTCTCTTCCTCAAATAGTATAAAATAACATCAATGTGCTGCAAAAAAATAAATTACATAATTTCTCGCTACAACATACAATTTAACTATAATTGTTTAACAAAAAATCTATAGATATCTAAAATAACAGAATACTTCAGCTTATCATTAAATTCTATCTGGGTATGAGTGTACCGTGTTGTTCAGATTTGCCCAGAATGTGCGAATGTATAAAACCAGTCCTTTTTATCAACTTTCTCCACTCCAAGATCAAACCACGGGTTGAGCTGGTTATCTTTTACAATATAAGGCGCCTTCTTCCTATTTAAAGACATAGCAAGTAAAATTAAAATGTAGTTGTAATTTTTCTTTCCTATACACTATATGAAACCTTATTCCCAAAATTGTCCCAATTTTGGAATTTACGTGACCTAAACATGTTTTAGCTACAAAAAATATACATTCACTTAAAATAGACTCCTTTCGTCGGTAGACTTTCTTTTTTAGACCCGCGATTTTGGGACAGCGTATATTTTAGTTACAAAATTCAGACGCAATCATCGCCCCATAAACAAGGCAACAAATCTGCAGAATCCTTCTTTTACACAGATTTCCTCTATTTTTCATAAACAAGGCAACAAATTCAAAAAAAAAGCTTCTGAAGAAAACAATTATAGATTAAAATGAAGTATTGATTATCAGATCTGAACATATAGCTACATTCTAAAGTTTTCATAGAATTGCATACTTGTTTTCTCTACAATTGAATTGAATTTTGCGATATAATGTCAAAATTGGCAATAATGTTTCATCTCAATGGTCGGTGGGGTAGCTTTGGGAGATACATAGATTTTGATGTTGATGGAATTGTAGTCAATGAAAATTCAAATTATAGTCAATAGAATGTCGCAATTGCAGAGCATTTAATGATCGATACTTCTATAAAAATTATCGAGATCAAATACACTATCAAAGAACGTTGTCCTCCAATGGAAATTCTGAACGATATGGGTGTTCGAGTGTATATGGAGACAAAAAAGGAAAATAAAAACTTAGGAATGTATCCGTTGTATATAACATTAAGTGATTTCGATTTGGAATGCAGTATGTCGAATGCGAGCAGAATTGCAGGTTTGCTCTATTTTTTTAGTCCTGATGTTTTGCAATTCCAGGTGTTTTATAATTTTACTACAAATTATCTACAACTATACTACATAACATATGTATTTCAATTGTTATGTCTCTAAAAACAATTGAAGTGTAATTGTTACACAGTAAGTAATATTTGAAAAAAGCAAATTATGATCACAGAACAAAGTATCTACAAGTATAAGCAAATTATGAGTGTACCTGTTGTTCAGGATTTTCCCGGAATGTGCCAAAGTATAAAACCAATCCTTTTTATCAAATTTCTCAACTTCAAAATCAAATCACGGGTTGAGATAGTTATCTTTTACAGTATAAGGCACCTTCTTCCTATTTAAAGGTATAGCAAGTAAAATTAAAATGTAGTTACAATTTGAAATTCATAAATTCTATGCACTAGATAATATGAAAAATGTGTAGAATCTAACCTCTTTGAAGCCGTATCGGTACCTAAATATAACCACCTATTAATTCTTCCAACAAATCAGGATCAATATCGTCGCCAATAACCCTAGTAAATGGGGTTGAAAATTGGAGGAGGTCCAACAGAAGTGCTTCTACCAGAACTGAAATAAGGGAGAAAGGGGGATTTGGCATGCTTTCCAGGAACCCATATTTTTCCTTGCTGCACAGGGGTTGTTTCATCTTCATTAACCTCGTCGAACTTAACTATCTGTGAGAAGTTCTCGGGCAGCTCAAAATCATCAAGTGTTATTGCCATTTTTCTAGACTTGGAATCATTGTCTGAGTCAGCTACATTGATAAAGTCGACTGGTTCACCTACAGAGCTAAAAACAAAAGAATAACATTGTATGTTGCTTGCATCAGAAATATTAGGAAAACTGTAAATTATATGAAAGATGTTTTTTTCTACAATTATATTGTAATAATTAATACCACTGAAATCTTCGTTGCAATCCTCTCCTTGTAGGAAAATATTTTCTTGTTGAATTGGAGATTGCAAATGCATAGTCTCCTTCTCCTCATTGAAATTCTCTCCTTGTATGGCAACATTTGCATCCTGATCTGCAGAGTGCACATGCATAGTTTCCTTCTCTATGACAACAAATGTGTACAATGAAAGAGAATTGTGGATCATTTGTAATAATCAGAAAGAAAATGTAGATAAATTGTTATTAAATTGTAGTTAATTTGTTGAAATACTTTCTTGTTGAATTGGAGATTGCAAAAGCATAGTCTCCTTCTTTTCATTGAAATGCTTTCCTTGTATGGCAACATTTGCATCCTGATCTGCAGAGTGCACATGCATAGTTTCCTTCTCTATGACAAAAAATGTGTACAATGAAAGAGAATTGTGGATCATTTGTAATAATCAGAAAGAAAATGTAGATAAATTGTTATTAAATTGTAGTTAATTTGTTGAAATACTTTCTTGTTGAATTGGAGATTGCAAAAGCATAGTCTCCTTCTTTTCATTGAAATGCTTTCCTTGTATGGCAACATTTGCATCCTGATCTGCAGATTGCACATGCATAGTTTCCTTCTCTATGACAAAAAATGTGTACAATGAAAGAGAATTGTGGATCATTTGTAATAATCAGAAAGAAAATGTAGATAAATTGTTATTAAATTGTAGTTAATTTGTTGAAATACTTTCTTGTAGCTAAACTGTAATATGTACTATGAATTATGTAGAAATAATATACTAAATCATACCAGCAGTTTCTTTCTTGAATTCCTCTTGAAATTGGGAAGATAACTGTAACGATCCGACTTGTCATTTTGAACATTTACACTCATTTCAACTATTTGAAGTCTTGAATAGCTTCATATGATGTATTATGAAGTGTGTGAATCGTTGGTGTTAATTTTTATGTGTTTTGGGATTAGTTCGGAAAAGTAAATTTCATGTTGGAAGCTTAAATGAAAAAGGGTTGACCAAGTTTGAATTTTTAGTATTTGACCTCGGAACGAATATTTGATAGTTTTGTTATGTCCGGATGGTAATTTTGGACTCGGGCATATGCCCAAAATTTCATTTGGATATTTCTAGAAGGTTTCGGCATAAGACCTAACTTTGGACAATAATATCAACATATATATAAAGAGTTATATGATGGACACCTACCAAATTAAAGATCCTTGATTCTAGTTTCTAACGCTTCAAACCGTTCATCATTTGGATATTTCTACAAGAAGTTATGACCAAATTACCAAAGACTAACAGAGCAGTGAACTGCGGATGCGAAGCATCCGGTGCCGCGTCTAAAAAAAAGGCTGGCAGTGAAGTGCTGCCATAGCATCCGGGGCAACATCCGAAACCCAGAAATCTGGGCCTATAGATACAATTTTGGGGTTCATTTTTTTCACTTCACTTGGACGGATTTTAACGCTCTTCTCCACTCACTCAAGACCACCAACTCCTCTCTTCTTCAAGGTAAGCAATCCCCATTATCTTATTATAAAATTCCATCATTTCTATACTAGTGTTGATGAAATCTACACATAAAATACTTAGATCTTCAAGAAATTTCTTCAAGAACTTAAAGGAGGGTTTTGCAAAATTTCTTCCAAAAAGGTAATCCTATACCCTTAGACTTACATGTACGGACTAATTATGGGAAGATGAGTATGAATCAAGTATTAGAACATATGGTATGGTGATTGGAAGCCATAAATTTCCAATTTAAATACATAACCAAGGTAGAGATTGAAAGGTGATTAATTGATATAATTTTGTTAGATGGGTGTGGATGAATGGCCATGCATGTGATGATTAGAAGTTACAAATTGTTGATAAATAGTGGTAGTTAGATGAATCAATTCCATGGTTAAGAGATGTAGAGATTTATGCACTCTAGGTGTTTGATAAAATGCCTAAATGATCTAAAACATGAAAAATTTACTAATATTAGTCCAATTGAATTATGTTGATGTAGATTGAAGTTATAAGAGTAGTTGGAGGTTTTAATATCACTAAAGAGCTGAATCAAGAAAGCTCGGTTTGTAGCTATTTTTGCGGAGGGATTTTCAAGGAAATATTCATCTCGATCTGAGCCATTCGGAGTTGGATAATTGCGGAAAAGTCTTACCAGTGGATTGAGTTAACATGTTTTGAGGTAAGTAACATTTCTAAACTTGGAGTTGAGGGTATAAACCCTGATTATATGTGTTATGTGATATTTTTGGAGGTGATGCCCATGCTAGTTGACGGGCATGTGAGCGTGCACCGTAGAAATTGTGACTTAGTCGATTGTGTAGAGCTGTGTAATCAAGTAACTTGTTATATTTTCGTGTATTTTTATGTGTTAGAGAAACTGAGCTGTGACTCATGTTAAAAATCATGCTGAGGCTATATGCCGGTATTATTGAGACCCACAGAGGTCGTATTGTTGTTGAATTATTTGTTTAAATTGTAACTTCATACTCAGTCATATTCATTCATTTCATATCATCTCTCAGTCTCTGTTGCTATTTATTGATTCATCATATCATCATTTTGGGCTAGTTTCATGATATTGTGAGCCCAAGAGACTGTAGAGATTGGTGACTAAGTGAGGCCGAAAGCCTGATTGTGAGGATATTTATGGGATTGGGCTACACATCGCAGCATACCATATTTGTTTTATATATGTTATTATTATATAGATCGGTCCTGCATGCCGCAACAGGCCTTATATACTTTATTATTATGGGATTGGGGTGCACGCCGCAGCAGGCCAGATTGGCTTATTATAGGACTTGGGTTGAAGGAGCCCCTTCGGAGTCTGCACCTCCCACAGTGAGCGCATATGATTTTATATTTGGGATGGACTTCTCAAGGCATGGAGTTGCCTTATTTATTTATAATTGTGATGAATTCCTTCGGCATGGATCTTGCCCGAATCATTTATATTTGGGGATGGATTTTCCCTCAGCTGGATTGGCCTTATACAGTACTGAGTGACTGACTGTCAGTGGATATATATATATATGGGATGGATCTTCTCTAGGCTGGATTTGCCATATACAGTACTGAGCGTGAGGTTGTATTTATGTTTGGTTGGGCTGGATCTGCCCTGCACAGTGATGAGTATTGAGTGTGATGAGTGAGAGAGTGAGACCATGAGATTGAGTATTCTGAGAGTGTGAGTACATGAGTTTATCATTGAGATACATTACATTTGACATGCGTACTTGAGATACATGCATAGAGATGCATTTTCTTCTGCTACCCGGTCCTGGTGACATTCATGATCTTACCTGTATCTTGACATGTAGGCATAAAGATGTATTTTCCTCATGCTATCTGAAAATGAAAACATCTTAATTATTGTTGAAAGGTTTTTGGACAAATCACAGTTTTTAAACTTACTGGTATGCTTTTGGGACTTTCGGTGAAAGATCTGGGATTTACTGTCATACTTGAAAAGTATGTCTATTTTTCGTAACTGTGAATGAGTTGAGCATCTTACCTCTGAATTATTTTCATGTACCCTTTTATTATATTGTTATGAACTGTTACTGGTTATTGAAGTTGGACTCTGACCCTTGTCCCAACTCGTCACTACTTTCAACCTAAGGTTAGGTTTGTTACTTATTGAGTACATGGGGTCGGTTGTACTCTTACTACACTTCTGCACCTTGCGTGTAGATTTTGGATGTTGATGTTGTTGTGTATGACAGAAGCTAGCATTGAAGACGTACATGCATTCCAGTTACAACTGCCTCTTGTTCATGGTAGCACTAGACTTATGAAAATCTGTTTATGTACATTCGGGCAGATGATGTATTTATTTGACACCAACTTTGTAAATTTTAATCTTAGAAGCTCATGATTTGTACTACCAGTCCTTTAGGAGTGTATTAGAGTCAGTTAAATATTAATTGAATTGGATTATTTTTATTTATCTTACCTAGCGGGTGAGGTTAGGTGCCATCACGGCTAATTGGATTTTAGGTCGTGACAATAAGTCAACACCTACCGGACATGATATAGGAATATTCTCCTCTTTTTGAATGTCAGAAATGTGTCCTGTATCTAAAACAACAATTGAAAATATAATATAGATTATTTGTTGATAACTTAGTAATATGTTTAACCTATGTAAGACATGTCATCAAATTGTGTTAAAATTGATCAAATACCTATTTTAGTATTGCTGCCCAACACATGTGTAACACTACTGCCATGATACTATTGTGTATTCTTTGCTTTGTAATGCTCATCATATTTTCCAGAACAACCACTAAACTGCAAGCAAAATTTCTGATACTATATATTTTATGAATGCTAATATAAACATAAATAGGGTAAAACTATTTTCCAAAATGACTATATTTTGAATGAAATCTTAGCATCGATGTTAGCATACTATTGACGTTTTATTGCATGTAACACAGTCTTGACGGAATCATTGAATAGCACTCGAATGCTACCCGGTTCTTCAAAAACCTAGAAAAAAAATCTTAAAATGTAACTGACAATAAGAGGCTTACAGATATATAAAATAGCCTAAAAATCAAGAATTAGGTATACCTCTTTCTTGAACAATCCAAGGTCTGAACCGACCTAAGGATAAACATAAAAATAATTAAAGAAATATTTGGCATAACATAAATTATAGAAACCAGCTAAGAATATCATAAGTTGTTACCTTATCAACATCTTTTCTTAATTATTTTTTGTTGTTTCAGAATAGCTTTCTTGTCATCTATTCCCATTGACTTCTTATTGCCAGATGAAGATGGAGCATTTGTTGATTGCTCGGCTTGCGTTTCAGCTTTTCAATCATATATTCAACTTTGTCTGGCAAAGTCATTCTAGAAAGCTCTTCTGGGGCTTCAATCATGTTGGCGAACTGAGTGAAATAAAAATAGGAGGGAGTAAATCATCATATGCATATAATTTCTATATAAATTGTAATTATATTGTTTGTACCATAAACATGTAGAATTGTTGTGTTAAGTATGTCAATATTTTGAGATACCTTATACAAAAGCGGAAAAAAAATACCTTGATCCATGATGGTTTGATCATCCTCTCTTCCAATGCAGAAATTCATATATTGTCCTTTGTTGCTGTCCAGTTAAGGATACGGAGGATCGAATTACCAACCCATGCAGCTATATTTGTGTTGACTGTAGAGCAACACTCATACAACCAGATTTGCATAGTGAGTAAAAAACCTCAAAGGAGATAAAAATGCACATAAGGGTTCAACTTATGCCTAATAGACTGAAGCAACTGTTCAGAAGCTTCTATACCCCATGTGAAATTCGCATATTGTTTAAGTCAACCAAATAGAACCTATAGTGGTCTATCAAATCATTATCTTTCTCAGAAGGACAAAAGAAGAACTCTATCAGATAAAGAATACATAGCTTGGCTGCATCCTCATCATTCACCCTACTACGGCCGGTTATAATTTATTTCAGGTACGACTTCTCAACTTTTTCCTTGTTCGGAAAATAACTCCATTGTTTTACTATCATACTTAGGTGTGTAACCAAAGTCGGTTACTTCTGTAAAACATTTGAGGCTGATAATAAGAGCAAACTCCCTCAACCCAAAGTTCAGCCTCTCACCCTTCATCTCTGCTGTGAAAAAATCAGACTCGAATGTGTTCAATTCATATTTCATCAGAAGGTGAATTGCCTGATTTTGGATACATATTTTGGGCATGCAAAGAAAGTGTCCAAAACATGTCTTCTTAAATAATTTTATCCCATTTTCAGACAATAATACCTTGATTT